>WBMZ01006324.1:0-269201 GCA_013400975.1 Atrichornis clamosus | reverse complement strand
TCAGAAAAACCCCAGTCTCCTCTCCTCTCCTCTCCTCTCCTCTCCTCTCCTCTCCTCCCTGAAATGTATTTTTCCTGAAATCCTTAGAAGGAGAATATTACTTTGTACTCCTCAACATTTAGCTGCTTTGATTTCTTTTGCTTTTAAATACCAAAAGAGATTAAAGCATACAGTGGATTAACTACTCCTCAAATGCCATTTTGTTTAGTGAAACTATATTTACGGGGATGGGATGGCTCAGTGGATTGATGATGAGATACCATTCTAGGTCACTTATTCAAAGTGATGTTAGTCTGGTAGTGACTGAAAATACATTGCTTGCCATCTGGGAGCTTTCTAGCAATGAAGCCAATAATGAACTAGTTGCAGTCAGTTCCTGAGGGGATCTCCATATCTTAATATATGCACCAAAATAGACAGTAACTCATTCTCCCTTTCACAGGCCTAATAAAAAGATAAAATGCTAGGAGGGGGTAGAGTGATATCTGACACAAGAGACAATTAAAGGAACCTCTACAAATAATGCTTGAGATTCTTTGGCAAGGCAATGTCTGGAAATTTGTTCTGTGGAGTTCATAATCCAGACTTATTGGTTTAGTATTTCCTTCAAATGCTGAGATGCTTCTCAAAAAGGCTAAGGAGAGAGAATGAAATGAGTTTCAAATTGAAAAGAGAACAAGCTTTTTGTCACCTGATTATCAAGGAAAACATTTGAAAAGCAATGGTTTTAGGCTGAGTAATTTCCAGAGAAAGGTTAGCGGACATGCCCTTACTTGAATCCTGTAAAAGACAGATGAACTCCTCCCATCACTGTTATCTAATTACAAGGATGAGTAAATAGGTATGGGCAACATTTTCAAACCTGGGCTCTGAGTTTGACACAATATCCAAAGGACGATATGAAAAAGGCGGGGTGTTTTTCACACAGACTGTCATTAAGGGTAGTGAAAGCTCATGGTCTCAGCCATGATTCTCAGAGAACAAGTTGAGATTAAGCATAAAAACTAAATTGTCTAACAGCATAGGCTAACCCCATCCAATCTTTACTGCATTTCACTACTTATGGAAACCACCCTTCCCAAATTATTATCAAAGTAAGAGAAGATGGAATTATTATGGGGTTGATTGAGAATATCCAGCCCGTTTGTTGGAATTCCTGATTGAAAACGTGGATTAAAGGACTACTGGTAGCAAAAAAAAGACAGCAGTTGAACAGGTGACATTCGGAGCATCGTCACCAAGAGGTCCCAGGGGAGGGAGCAGGAGTGATTGGTCTTTTGAGCTTCTCAACGTTGTGAACCAGAACCTAGAGTCACCCTCAACACAAGTGGGTGATTAGGAAGGGAGGGTGTTGATCCAGACTTGAGCAGTTATCCTTTACTCAAGGAAGGGGAACTGAGTACCTTGTTTTCTAAAGCAGGAGACAGAAGTAAGGGCAAAAAGTCACAGGCCTTGCAAGGGTTCAAGTTTCCTCCCTTCCTGCTCCAGTCAACCTCAGAGGAAGGACTGGTGGAGTTTTGCCCATGTGCTAAAGCAGCCTTCCATGGGGGAAGACCATGTGGGAGCTCCCCACCATTCTGGGGAAAGGGAAGAGGAGTTCAAGCACATGGCCCAGTTCTCCTGGAGCTGCTTCACTCCAGCTCCCTTCTGCTGCCATTGCATTCAGTTAGAGACGCAGCTACAAGATTGTCCAAACTTAATTCAGGGTATTAGACTGATTGAAGAATTTTGATGCCACCCTTGCCTAGAAGCTGTTTTCACATTTGGGCCCTTTTTCCCTGTCATCCAGCTTTGAAGAACACAGCTTTGTTGGGATCAGAAGTGATTGACAGTGGTGACTCTCACTCAAATGCTGCCATTCACACACTAAGCTCCTCTGCCTCAAAGGCCTGGCCAGGCAATGCCAACAATAAACAAACCATAATAACTCACAACTGCGGCTGAACCCAGCCCTTAATGACATTGTTCAATACTGCTTCAACACTGTGAAGAGCTTCACCGCTTCGTTCCCATGCTCCTAGGAGCATTTCCAGATTGGCTTTACCAGGGGTGATTCCGACAGCTTATTCTAATTGTTATGCTCATACAGCACAGGGAAGCCAACCTGCCGTGAAACCTGATGCTTTCTGCAAGAACAGGTTATTGCAGGGTAACAAGTGGCTTTCCCTTCCCGAGGCTCAGCTGCCAGTACGGTGCCACAGGGGGGCACTCACATGAATACGTGCACCGCCCCGAGCCGCACACGCCGCACCTTGCAGGTGTGCACAGCTGTGCGGCAGCGCTCAGGCAGGGCTTGCAGGGAGGCACGGCCTTGGAAATGTGGCTCAAGCCACCTTTCCTCACCTGCGTCTCCAGGCAGCAAACTGTTGGTATGTATTTTGCTTTGCCTTTCGGGTGAAAACAAAGCAAAAGCTGAAAAAGGACAAATATTTGAAAAAAAACCCCAGCAAAAATCGGTGTCATCTAACATTGTTTGGTTTTTGTGTATTTGCTAAAGAATTTTGACTCCAGGAAAAAGATATCAAGAAGGTCTGAGATTAGAGTGTTGAACGCATAATTTCTGATTTACATCAATAAGAAAACAATGTGCAGAAATCTCTATGATCACATGTTGCAGCAAAGAAAAGTGTACTGTGGACAGATATTGCAAGGCTTGAATAATCACTGTTTAAAAAGGTTTATCTGCCAGTGGCTCTCAAAGTGTCTGAGAATACTGCTGATTCAAGAGACTGTTTTCTGACAAATCTTTGGCTATTTAAAGCAAAGTCTGAACTTACAAGCAAGTTGTTTCTCCTGGCTGCTGCAGATGGTTTGATCAAATAGAAGCACACACTACAGTACATACATTAGAGCCAGAAGAGTCAGAACTTTGATGCTTGCCTCAATATTTTAGTTCTGCTAAGAGGTGCTTTTAGATTATTAATTGCTGCAGGTAAAGATACAGTAAAATGCAGGATTTTTATTTACTGAAGTTTTGTGCTTCTCTGAAGCTCAAAGCCAATATGACAAGGAATTGAGGGAATGTCACAAAGAGATGTTACCTGTTTCTCAGATGTGAATGGTTGAAGCATGAGACCATGAACTGTCCAACTGAAACTCTGGCAGAGATGACCAGACGAAATTTCTTGATTTGTTTTTTATTCAGTCATCCCCTACAGACACACCACCAGACTTGGTCTCTCTTTTGAAAATCCACCTTTTCCCTGGAAGTCCACTTTTTCTCTGGGTGCATCACATTCTGTCAGAAACAGCCTGGTGCATATTGTAACTTGGGAATGAGTAGACTCTGCCAAGATTCTGTAAACTACTTAGCTTCAGTTTCACACTGGTCCCACTGTGTAAGCACTTCAGTCTAATATTAGTCTCTTCTGAAAATTTCACCTCTGGAGCCAAGGAGCACTAGATGGATAAATGAAAGGGGAATGTGACAGTGATCAAAATCTGTCTGGTCCAGACAGATAAATATCAGACTAGCTTGAAGGTTTTCACCTCCTTGCTGCTGCCGGGAGTTATATTTTTTTCATGGCAGAGCACTGTGGGCTAATTTCATAGCTGGTGTAAATCAATGTTGCACAATATACCCTGGTGGAATGATGCTGATTTATGCCAGCTAGGAATCTGGCTGCTTGTACTCCTACCAGTGCAGCGTTGCCTTATAAATCTTCCTTCTAAAAACCTGTAGATGAACCAGAGGAACTGTTACTGAACTGTTGCAAGTTTCAAAATTTGCCTCGAGAAAATAAGAGAGCCCCAGTTTCAAATCAGGATTAAAAAGCTGTAGATGCTGAAGTGGACTTTGTTCCGAGAGGTGTCAGTTTTATCTCTGTGGAAAGCAGAATCCCCCGGCACCTGTGGAAACTGGGTTTGGAGTCAGGAATTTAACTGTTCAGATGCACTTGTATTCCCTTTGAGTTTCTGGGCTCATGTATTCTTTTTGAGTTTTTAAATGATTCACATTTTTCCCCATGAAAGAGATATTTTTAAAAAGTTGTCCTATTGCTTAACTGCTGCTCCTTCCTTCTTTATTTTCTTTCTTCTAGTTTTTTTTTTTTTTTTTTAATGTACGTACGTATACCTGACTCCTCGGAGATCACTTTGTCTCTGTGATTGCAGGAGTCAGCCAGCAACACGACAGGACTTGCTTGTTTACATAGCTCTGAGGGTTATGACAACACATCAGAATGTACAGGTGCCGTGTAGAGATGCAGCTTGCAATTAAGATCAGTAGAGCTGACTATTTAATAAAGAATTCCTTCATTTTATAACAACCTGATCTCATTACTATACACGCAACAAATCAGCTCCATAAAGCTCTTTAAAAATTTGTTCTCCCTTGGTATTAAATATTTGAGCTGAAGTTAAGATTAACAGTTGCAAAACAATTGCATTAATTGAACAGAAAATTGAACCCATAAAACGTGGTTAAATGCAATTTCCTTGTCATTGCAATGAATGTGCTGCCAAGATAATTACAAAACTATTCTTAATATTTCTTTTGGTCCATTTGGTGGCATTTCACCCCTGAAATATTGCTATATTGCTCTGACTGCTGTCGGAGATGAGAAAATCAGGGGAGCACTCTTTAGATGAGTCTGATCTGGGCCTTTAGTCAAAGCGTGGCTTCAAGGCTAAACCAGTATTAAGACTGCTTACTCAGCAGAGCAGAGGAGGCTTCTTGCAAAAACCTCTCCTCAGATTTGAACACTAAGTAGGGGAAATTTCAGGAGTAACCTGCTCCTTTCAGTAATAAAAAGCTTGTCAGAGCAGCTCTTCATTGGAAAATTCAGTCCTCTCAAGTTGCTTTGGAACAATATCTTGGGAAAGTCTATTTTTCTTTTTAAATACAGCTCAGAATACCTGCCATTTCCTACTGGCCTAGGATCTGGGTTATCTGATGGCTATCTATAACTTAAAATGTAGGGTGGGTTTTTTTATTTGTTTTTTTTTGTGTTTTTTTAATGTGGGGTTTTTTTTTGGAATTTCCTTTTCACCATATGATAGGCAACAAGTGGCTGCCAACTTAAAAAAAAAAAAGACCGTTCTAAAATCATGGTTTCTGCTAAAAATGCAATCAGATACTCTGTTTTTACCTATAGTCAGGTGGAATGTGTGGTCTCTGCAGGTATCAGTCCTTTGCTAGAAGACAGGAGATTCCTGACGTGTTATGCCCTTTATCCCAGAGGAAGGCAACAACATGTTAACATGACACATCCCTCCATTTCAGAGAATTGCAAAGTACACTGATGACACATCAGATACACACTTCTCTTTTGGGTTTATTCTTTTGGAATCAGCTTTTCCTTTTCCCTTGAGTCTTTTACTTTCTACTGTTTGCCTGTGCTGCCTCTTCTATAGTGTAATTAAAATGATTTTCTCTGGAGCTGTTCCTTTCATATATCAGCCAATTCATCCACACTGGATGAATTTCCTATTCCTTGGAAAAGGACTGAGTTTATTGACATAAAATAATCCTTGGCTCAAGTGACTGAGCGTGGACAGGCAGGCTGGGAATCTGGACAGAGATCCTGCTCTGAGAAGATTTTGGATCACACTACTATTCTGAGCCCAGTATTTTCTCATGTTTCCTCTGCCAAACTATCCTCCTTTTTGCTGTAAAACTCCCCTGCTATCAGCAAAGTTTCACATCTTCCTTACTTGGAGCAGGCCTCACTGACATCTCATCTTATTTATGCTTATAACGTAAACTCTGTAGAGAGTTCTGTACAAAGGTGATAGGAGATCTTTAGAGTTATGGATACATTTGTCTCTCATCTGCCAGCAGTGTTTTTACTGATGTCCTGTTCTCAGCCAGTCTACTTCCATAATTTTTAAGTTTTTCTGCCATTCTGACTAGAATCCTTCCATGTTGTTATTTATTATGGGATTTTTTTTTGTAGTTTATTATTGCTTTTTCCATACTGACCAACTTCTGTGAACATAGTCATGAACACAATATTTTAGATATTTTCTTGTTTCAAATGCTTATCTCAGTAAGATTGGACAAATAAATTTGTGACTCTGCATGGTCTGTTACTCTGCATTTGTGATTCAGTTTAAATCTGAAAGTGTTGGAGTTTGAAACCCCACACAGACTGAAAGCCGTATTTAAATGCCTTTAAGAGCACTGAGTCTTACACGGAGTAGACCTACAGCAATGCAGGGACTCCATTACCTCAAACATACATGACAGTAGGCCGTACTTCTGAATTTTCATTACTTGCTCAAGCTCTTCCCCTCTGCAGGTCCTTGCACTATGCTGAAGCACAGTTTTCACCTACAGCCCTTGGCTTATGACAGACAGCCTGGGTCCAAGAGGTCACCACAACTGCTTTCTAGCCACCTGGTAGCTACAAGTTTGCAGGCTGTAGAGCTTTTCCAAAAGAAAAGTGGTATTTTTCATCTCTTTGTCCTGTGGCCCTATGGCTTCTCTGGCTCACAGAGGGAAACTGATCGGTGACTTATTTCAAGACACACACCTGGAATAGAGAGGAACTGGGAATGGAAAATGAGGGGAAAAGGGTGGCAGGGAGGTAAAAGTCAAGAAGCATTTGGGCTTGATGTGGAAAGACCCAGTGTGCTGAGGCCTGCCTTGCAAGGAAAGGAGTGTGCCTGGAAGGCTGGTGAATGACAGGCTATCAGGAAACCACTGCAATAACCCTGCCTCTTTTCTGCACACTGCCTACCTGTAGGCACCAAAATTCCTCTCTGGGGAAGTTCTCGGTGATCCATTTTCTTCGGTGACTGCCAGGGAGAGCAAGGAGCTGCTGGGACAGGAGGAGCTGGGTTACCAAAGGGCTCTCCTACACAAACTGCTCCTGACTGTGTGCATGAGGGAGGAAGGGAGAGAGACAGGTGTGTGTTTGCTTGCGTGGGGATCAATCACACAAACAAACAAACAAAACTACATCCAGGAGGGAATTTTCTTCCTGGCTTAAGTGTCTCTGCCATTGGCTTTGAAAGGAATTTTGCTAGATTGTACAGTTCTTGGTGTACGGCAGCTGCTAAAGAAAACAATTCACTCATGCATTTACTTTTGTCCTTTGAGCCTGTGTTTTCAAAGCTTCCTCTGTTTTCCTGTGTCTTACTCATATCATCAAGGGCTGGGACTGGAAAAATGCATGCAGGTCAGTGCCTGCTTCTGAGTCTTCCAGGTACTGCCGAGCTTGAGCAATAAGGTATAGCATAAAGTTGGCTGCATCCATTTCCCCCCACCCCCCCTCAATGATAGTGAGAAGTTGAACTTGTTTTTAAGTACCTTCAATTTCCAGTCCAAATTAGTAATTTCCTTTAAACTCCATCCCCACCACCTCTTATTTTCAGTGGGAGTCTCTAACTGTTTCAAAAGCAGGCAGCTAGGAAAACAGATATCCAGTGCTATCACAGAGTGATGGGTTTGGCTGAATAAATTGGCATCTCTCAACTATTCTGATATCAAAAGAGTTCCTTTGTCTGTTTCTGTGTTTTCTGGCAGCTTCAAGTTCTTCACTTGATGATTCATCACATCTTAAGGACTTTGCTTTGCAAGAGCTTCCACTGCTTCCAGCGTGTCCTTTTGCCCTTGCATTACAGTCCTGGATTGGAGCACAGAGTGTGCCCGTGGTGTGGCTGTGGTCTCTGCTGAGCACGCATTAAGAGCTGGGTGAGCAGCACGTCACGTGGCGACACGCGGCCCCCAACTATGGGCCCTTTCTTTGTAATGCCGGGGGGGTCAGCGTGTCCTCCCGGACACCATGGGTCCTTTTGTGCCCACAGGAGCTGTGCAGGACAGAGCTGCTGGCGGGGCCCTGCTGCAGGTGGCTCTCAGGTCACAGGTGTGCTGCAGGCAGGGTCTGGCTGTGGCACACTGCCTGCTCTGCCTTCCCTGGGCAAGGGCCCTTACTGAGCACCAGCAGGTGAGGAGGACAGGATGCTGGAGCAAACCCTGGTGTGCTGTGAGATGGCAATATGGATTCACGCTGAGAGCAATGGGGGCATGTGTGTCTCAAACGCAGGAGGACTTGAACACCTAACAGCAACAGGAGACCAAGGAAACCAAACATTCAGAGTTTTCAAGTGGCAGCTGAGGTGAGGTTGACATTTTTCCTTCAACCCATGAGCAGAGTCAGACAGACGTGAATCAGCCTCAAATATTGTCCTTTCTCTGGTTTACAGCGGACACATACTTTAAACTCTGCCATATCATCTTTGTCATGAAAAGAAATCTCCTGATTCAGAGACTTCTCTAAACCACTTAAGATTTTTGTGTGTGCTCTCCCTCCCCTATTGCGTGGAGTCCTGAAAACCACAGCCTTTTCTGGCAGACAATAAAGATACGACCTAAAGTATTCAACAAGAAAAAAAAAGAAAAGGAGAAAAAAAAAAAAGAACAGCTATGAGGAGGCTTAGAACATGTCCTAACATTTTCTGCAGGTTTTTTCCTTTCTTGAGGCAATCAGAGCAATGCCTAGGTTTTGCACCTGCCATGGGCAAGTGCCTCTGTCTTTTAGTGAAATAACTTCATGCATTTTTAGTGCAAGCCCTGGCCTGTTTTGTATCCTGCTTTACCTGAATGATTATATCTTCTTTACTTCGTTAACTTTTCAATAGGCTATGAAAACAAAAGCTTTCACTCTGATACCTGCCATTTGATATTCAGCAATGCCTTCAGTACAAAAAGAGCCCCTCCATCTCTCAGCCCCCACACCCAACTTGGCATGATCCTGCTTGTTGCTGTTCAGTATATCAATATGTAAGACCTTCCCCTGTCAATGTTTCTTTCAGCAACAGCCCTGTCCTACATCTGCAAGTATAACCTTTGCTACAGTGACATGAGTGAGTTTGATAGAGAAGTCAAAATTACTGTCCAGTGAAATATCAGTTGGCTGTGTTTGTTAGGGCATCTCTGGGAAGTACTCATTTGGGCAGACAAAGCTCCAAGACCTAAGACAACTTCTCTGTGAATTCACACAAACTAAAATGTTATAATTTGGTATGGTTGGACTTAGGAACTCTGGGAATTCCCAGAACTACGTTTCATATTCACAGAGATCATAAAAATTAGTTCTGCGGTTAGCTCATGTTCTGTGGCAAGAAAAGAAGTCTTCTAAAGTCTGTTTTTCTAAGATATCTAGGCTTTATTGGACTGTATATCTAAATTATTACTTTGAAAGCCTCTACAGCTATTCATGTTAGCAAAGGAATCCCTTTAGACTTTTGCAGTCCAAAGACAAGCTCTTGGCTCTTCCTAAACACCAGCTCTCAGAAGACAGATAGGGGGCTTAGGGTGGGTAGGCTGCAACATCCTCATTTATACAAATAATCTTCACTTGAGAGATCCTTTAAATGAGGAAAATCTGCCTGCAAAACACATAAGACCACATAATAGACCAGTGTACAGCTCAACAGGCAGGAGGGTAGGTAAAAGTAAACAAAAAGATGTGTGTTTTGGGGAAGGAATATTTTTTTGGATGGATTCAAGCTGGAGGTGTAAGGGTACACAGAAAGCCACAAATTGCTGAGGACAGAGCAGTTTTCAGATCAAATGAATCTAATGTTGCTTTGGGATGTAATGGCCCTGATGAAGTGATTTTCCAGCACTTTCTCCTGAGAAGAGATGGGAGAAAAAATCTGAGTGTATTTCTGGTGGCCTCAGCTGTGGTGATTCAGGGAGCAGCTTTTTCAGTCACTGACTTGTTTTCTGCTCTATGTTCACACCTGTGGGTGCAGAGACTAGGGAACTGAAAGTCTGGGTTTTCAAATGAAATGAATGCTTCTGGGTATCCCAGTTTAGAGTGAGCGACTCTAATTCTGGACATTAAGAGAGCTATGGTTTGGGGGAGTGTTGACCCTGTGTCCTCTGACCGTGAGTTTTTTTATGTCCCCTCAGGCTGAGCATTACAAGATTTTGACAACCTCTCTTCTGGTGCCAAGGTAAGACAGTTATGAAAATGTAAATCAAATCTTTTTAGCATATCAAATTTCCAGTAATGTGAATGGGAATTAACATGACCTTGAATTCTCAACAATTACCAAAATCAGGCCACTTCTACTTACCAGTTTAACTATGTATCTGTCTTTCAACATTCTTGCTTCTCTGTTTCACATCCTTCTTTCTAAAATCCATTTTTCTTGTATCTGTCAAAGACAGTTGCAGGCATACAAACAGCAAACTTCACCTTAAAGCAGAGGATGACCAAACTGACTATTTTAATGAAAAAAAGGTCTCATATTTTACTTCCTTTTTTGGAGAATTGAAGGACCTCTCTGGAAAAATTTGACTTTTCTCATGGAATTCTGGACTACCCAGAATCTCACGAGGATCTTATTGATAAATGTCAGTGCACCTCTGTATAAATCAAGCGCTACTGTGAGATTGTGAATGGTGATTTCTTCAGATTTTAGGAAGCAGCCTTTACAGCTACATGCTGTAGGAAAGATGAAGGACACTGAAACTAGACTTTGCAAAGCTTATATTTGTTCCTTGCAAAAATATATCTTAAAATATTAAAATTCTTGTCCATCTTATATCACTAGGGTTAGCACATTGTAAATGGTTTAGACATGAATCAAACATCTCCCTTTCCCCTTGGCTTTGAAACTCTTTTCCTGAAATTTGACTGGATCTGTATAACCAGTGTCATTAATTCCCAGTGTAATTTTATGTAGTGAATTTTGTGCGAATGACTTGGCAGTTTGACAGTAAATAATGATTCCAGGTCAAGAAATATACTCTTAATTATTTCATGATCTCAGTGTCTTTAGGGAGGGCATTGAACAGGCCCTGGAGCAAGGAAATTAAATGTTTCTTAGTTCCAAAGAAAACCCCCTGAATTAATTTCTGGGCTTTAGATAGGTTATAGCTATTCTGTTCTTTAAGGTGTCAAACCTGTGTTTCTTTGGCCAACTCTGAACTGAAACACACAAAGTAATCCAAAGAAATGCTTAATTTTCTAGAATAGTGTGGGCTAATAATGACTATTCTTGTTAAACTGGGGAAAATAGAGCATATTTCAAGTGCTTCCACTTAACTTTGGAAGACCAGATTGTGGCACATGTTTTTGAAAATAAGGCGCTAACATTTCAGGGGAATGTGATTCCAGTTTTCAAGCTCCACTGTTAGAACCTGTTGCAAGCTGGTGGTAAAACTCCTCTTTTGGCCTCCCAAATAGTGGCCCTACCTACAGTACAAAACATTCCTAGTTCTATCATCTTGGCATTAATTATCCTAATCTCTTTTCTAATGTTCAAGCTGTTAATTTAACCACGTTGTCTAAACTTGCATTGGAAATGGGGCTGGATTTGTTGCCTTGCATGTGCAGACAGAAAAGCTGAAGGTAGCTTATCAAAATAAGTATAAGATAACAGAACTCTGGGTTGGTGGAAAAAAAAAAGAAAAGAAAAAAGAAAGAAGATATCTGTGAGCTTTTTTTTTCCCGCAAATTGCAGAATTCTGGATTTATCTGAAGCTGCCTTTAAAAACAGGTGGAGCTACAAGAAATCCACCTTCCTGAATATTTTCTCTAGTAAAGGCAAAGGTAATTTCTTAGCTCCATCTGTGGGGAATTAAACACAGAGCACTGAGCTATGAGCAGGAGTTATGAATGTCAGATTCTCACATATTACTCTTCCTTTTATGGACTGTGAAAATTGTTTCTGTCCATACTGAATTTTAATACAAATCTCAGTTTGTTCACAGGAGTTTTGTAAGCATCAGTGAGTTAAATTAATCTGTTAATTGGCTGGCTAAGATCTCCAATGAAATGCGGACAGGGTATCTTATTCTACGAGAAACTGGTAAAACTCTGTAGAAAACCTGGTGAACAGGTGGTTGTAACAAGATTCATTACAAGAAATCTTGTGGGCCAAGCCACTTCAGCACAGGTGGCAGCATCTGTGTGGGGTGTTGAGTGACCTGTCCCCTCCTTTCAGAAGGTAATGTGTTACCTCTGAAACAACTGTCTTCAAACTACATGAGTGACTTCAATTTTTAGTGCTGACAATTCAACGCCTTGCCCAAACATTAACCTAGAAGTCTGTTGGCTTTTTGGTAGTGGGACTTCTGAGCTTTAATTGACAGAACTGAAGAAATTAGTGTGTGAGAGTGCAAGAGGTCAGACTGGATGGGTGCGATGGTCGGTTCTGGCCTCAGATGGTGTAAACTGGGAGGAGAATGTGGCCTCCCCTCTGCTTGTTTGACAATAAGAGTATGTACATCGTGGTACCATATAAATAATAGTTGGTTCTAGTAATTGTACATAAAATATATGAAATGTGCATCTGTACTGCTGTGTCGATAATTATATAAAAAACATGAATTCGCATGGAACTGCCTTTTGTTGTATGTTATATAGAATATATTTTCTGCCAGAAACACTGAGCAAAAATGCATGAGGATAAGAAGGAGCTTTTAATGTTAAAAACCCTTGTATCATCCCCCTTTTTTCCCTGTTGTCTCCCTCTGTCTGAGAACAAGGGCTCAGGACCTGCCGTAACGGTTCGTGTCCTAGCAGGGCTTTTTGAATGTGGGTTTTTGCTCCTGCTGTGCACTCCTCACTTGGCTGCCATTCCATCTGACTCCAAAAGAAGTGAGTACAAATTAAAGAAAGAATGCAGCCCTAACGCCTACACCCAGAAGCTTTCAAAACAGAAGGCTGCTACACCTGTGGGGATAGAACAAGTGTATCAGTGTCCTGGGCTCTGCCCTGGCTCGTCTGCCTTTGTTAGCTGGAATGTGCCGATGAAACAATCAGGTGCAGTAGGCGCGTGGCAGCCTGCTTAAAAAACGATTCTTTGGAGACAGGGAGTGGGCTGTGAATCATGCATCCACATAATCTGATGATAACAATTTTAAAAGTGGTGATTAGTGTATAATGGAAAGTATTGTGCTATTTGGTATGATTTGTCTGCCACTGCACTACCCAGTATTTAAAAGGTCCCATCTTCTATGCAAAACCTGATTCATTCTAGTAGCACAAGGATAAGGCACTTTAGGAGTGTTTAGGTCCTTATATCTTCCTCACTCACACAGCCCGTGCATGTGTATACATATACACGCGATTACCTTTTGGCTCACTCTCCCAGCCTAAAATCATGGACGTGCTCTTAGGCAGCTCACAAACCAGGATACCTCACTGTGGAGCTTACAGGCTTAGTTGTGAACTCTAAATATAGGCATAACCAGTCTCCCAGCATATGCAGACACCTACCAGTACAGAAGTGCTGTTGAGCATACCAGCCCACAAATCAAGATGCATCAAACTGTTCAGTTTACAAATATGGCCAGCAAGATGCAACTTTATGACTGGTCCTTTGCTTCAGGTACCTCTGTGAGACTACAGCTCTGACTATGCATCTGTCCCCTTTCAATGCCAGGAGAACATGAGTAATCATCCATGCAGTTGAGGGAAATCGGTGTTAAAAATGTTAAAAGTAGAGTGGGAATCTCTGGGGTTTGATAGGAAAAGTGTAAGGCAGCAAGACTGTTTCAATTGTGTCAGTGCTTGACATGTACAATTAAGATTTCATACCTTGGGACTAGACACGTGTCATGTTTGCTTTTGGCGAGATTCATTTTCACAGTATCTTGTAGCATCGACTTTCCATATCAGGTCTTAGCCCACTGGGCATTTATAATCCAGATAGATGCAGGGCAAATACCTGTTGACAGGGAAGAAAAACAAAGGAAGCAAACAAAAATAGAGAAGAAAAGCCATGGCAAAGCCGGGTGCCCTCATGAAGTCCTCTGACAAGATGAATCATGATTTGGGAGAATTAATAACAGTAGACAGCATTGGTAAATTGTTCCTTTTCTAAATCACTGAACCTGCATGTGTCCTTCCCATGAATCCATAACAAATATGATCAGGAAGTGAATTAATAGATCACTTGGCTTCTATTTACTCACATGTAGGAGTTCATAAAGAATAGCTATATTTCACATAGCTTTAGAACCAGATGTAGTTCTTGCTTTGGCCAACTTGTCCATCATGTTTGAATGACATGTATAGGAAACCTGAAAGTGAAATTATTTTTGTTATAGTGAAAAGATACATGGAATACATGAATGCAATTTGTGCCTATAAATTTAATCTTGGTTTTTCCTGAACGATGCAAACTAGGGTGGAAGATCTCCATCCAGCATTGACATCCTTCTTCTGTTGGGTGGATGTGGCTAGAAAGATATCTCCATAATGAGGCTTTAGATAGCCCACTGAACTGGCTGACTGGATGCTCGTATGAATCTGATTAAAACTGTAACCAGGTTTGAAACACCAATGGCCAACTCTTATACAAGTCACTTGGATTGCAGACAGAAATGTTATTTTCCTGGAAGCGTTTGCAACAAAGCAAACCTTCAGTGTATACACACATACCTCACACACACACAAAAAAGGGGCAAAAAGGGAGAGACTGTGTAAAAAGGGCAGCTATTGTTGGCAATGGAAAAGCCTCCTAGGCTCCACCTGCCTTGCTCGTGCCAGTATCTTTAAGTACCACCTTCCCTGACATGCTGAATTCACATTACTGTCAACCCTGAGTATTAGGTGAATAGATATGCAAGCCCACACTAGCAGCCAGAACATTTAGGGGAAGTGTCAACAATTTTCTGCAAACATTTTATGTGGTATCTTGCTGTGAGTCTGCTTGGGAGCACATGCACTGTGTGAAGCAATGTGCTTGTATTTTACAAGCTGCATGTTGTGTGCCAGTCAACTGCACTGCCCAGCAATGGAAAAAGTGATACAGATGGGGGATCTCTGACAGCTAAGGATCAGACTGCTGAGTCTGATGCCAAACAATAATAAATGTACGTGTTGGGAAATCTCCCTGCATAGCCAAGGTTACACTCTGACCTAAATGATAGAAAAGTAAGAGCATAAACTCTTCTGCACACTACTCTCTAAACCTCCAGACCTCACTGCACTGTAATAAACCTGACCTGATATTGCCAACATTGCTCGAGATCCTGTCACCCACAGAACGCAAGGCTGCAGTTGCACAAGTTTCAAGTAAGTGGAAGTCAGCTCTGCTGCTTGAAGAAGCAAACTTGCAAGGCCTGGGCAGCACCCTAGAGCAGGCCCTAGGGCATGGCATCCCTGTTTTGGTGGAGCCCTGCAACCAGTAGCCAGGGCTGCTTAGTATGGCTCAGTCCTGCTTTGTTCATTGGGCTGTGAGCTGCAGGCTTGGGAGGGTGAAGGTTTATATGTCAGGAGGTGCATTTGATGTGAAACTTTGCTGGTGAGGGCTTGTGAGTGGGATAGAGCACAAAGGGGAGTTTTGTGAAGCAAGGTGGGAGTTAACCTCTACTTGGGACCCAGCAGGAGAGGTAAGGTAGGGCAAAATTTTGATGGGCTTTGAAGATAAGGCCAAGAAATTTGTGCTGCGTATGATGAAAAAGGGGAAGGGCTTACACCAAAGGTAGCATTTAGCCATCAGTATGAAAGAAAAGTTTAGCAGCAGCATTTTGAATTATCTCAAGGGGGTCCTTTTTATGGTTATTGATAGCAGAGCAGAGTGGATTACAAAAATCTGACGTAAGTTGTCCAAGGCTTGGACGAAAGCTCTGCCCTTAGAGTTGGGTCTGGAAATCCTTGTCAGTTATGCTTAGCAGGCATTGTAAACATGCAAGGATAGACTTGTTTCTTAGCCTGGGGAGCTTAAACAGATACACAAAAACCCTAACAGCTTTTAAGTGTGGCTCTCCTGTTTGTACTAATCACTGCAGCCCACTCTTACTGTTTCAAACCTAATAAAATGAGGAAATGAAAATGAAAACTAGCTCTGGTCTATGACTATCTTATCTCCTCGTCGAGTACAAGGGTAATCTGGCATTTTAAAACAATAGCTACTTGCTTACAAAGCCCCTTTTAATTAATGGAACTGGAGAGTATCTCTCAGAGCACAAATGTTAACCCCTTCGAAGTTACATGAGTAAATTCAGCTGTTTGTGATGATGCACAGCTCTCCCAGTTGGACAGAACCATACATCCTAAATTCCAGAGTTCAGTTAAGCCCAAAGTGTGGGAATAAATGTACACATGTTTCAAACTTCTCTCTGACTACTCTGCTTCTTTGTTGTCCTCTAGGGTAGAAAATAATCCACAGAAGAGCAGAATTTTTTTTTTCTTTTAATAACAGTGGTACTACTAATAATACTTCCCTTATATTGTATAAAATAGCCATCACAAGGGAAATTAAGATGATACTGTTTTTCCATTTGGAAGCAATGGATTTTAGTTCCATTAGAAGAACTGAGGCAATCACCGTCTTCTCCCTACAGATATTCCAGCTGAAAATGAGGTGGAATACATTATGTTGCAGTCTTAATGCATTCTTTTGATGAAGCCACAGAAATGCCACTAGAAACCCATGTAAAAACTTACATACATATTTTCAATAAAATTTTCTCAGAGATAAGAGTTATCTAATATTTGTAGCAGTATTTGGGGTATGTAATAAATAATAATGTCTACTATGCTATAGGGAAACATATTTATATTTACTTATTTTTTAATGGTAAAACCTCCATTAAATTTTGTACTGGTACCATACCATGCCAACTAGCAGCAACAGGTAGGTAGGCTAAGGTAGGAGAATGAATTCTTTTTTTGTGAGTCATCACAGTTTGGGGTAACCGGAATGCAAGGATCATACTGACAAATCCTGTAATAAACTAGCTTGAGAAGAGGCACTGCAGTTAAGTACAGCAAGAAAATTCTCAATAAAGTCAGACCTTAGGGAAATTTTTGAATAATAAGCCAAACTTTGCTAGGTCTGTGGTGATGGGATGAAGACAAAAGTGTCTACACATTATAGAGTATATTGTCTAATTTGTGCAGGCCTGGCCTGGTCCCTGGAAAAACCTGCCTCCCTAAGTTGTTGAGGCTTCAGAAGTAAAAGTGATGCTTGGTGGGCAGATCAGTATTGTCCATGATAAAGAAGAAATAAAGAAACAGCCTGGGTGGACAGGGGTCCTGATGCGATCCCCTGTTTTCCAGATTTACCTGCAGTAACTTGTAACATATCAACCTTTCTGGAGATGACTGCAGATCTGAGGTGATCCTCTTTCCCTGACCTCCCTCTTAGCCACTGCAGCAGGTCCATAGTGAGGTGGTGGCTGAGGTGTAAATACTCAGAGCCAGCTGCAGACCCACAGCCCTGCCCCCTTTCACTCTCTGGGGGAAGCAGAGCTGTTCCTATGAAGGAAAAGTGGCAGCGCAAATGTGAGGCACCAAAGGCTGGGGAACCTCAGGGCACTTCTTGAACCACCTGCTGGCAAACACTCCTTCCCCACATCAGAAATAAAATTGAATTGCTTTCCTGTCTTTTGAGTTCAAGCATGTTGCTTCGAACAATATAATGTAAGAAATCTACTGATGCTGGTTTTTTAAAAAATAGTTTAGCTGCCTCAACAGAAATAGTATTTACAGGTGTCTGTGAAACCCAAGACCCCGTGGAAGAACGGCAGCATTGCATATGTGCAGCTGAAGACAGACTTATGGCCCACTAAGAAAGAATAGAAAATTGAAATATATTCTCCTCGCCCTTCATGCCAGCCCATTGTTACAGCAGTGTGACAGTAACAGTCAGGAGGGGCACTCTTGAATCACTTAATGCTGGTAATATGACTACACCGTATGGTATTTCTTTTGTTGGGCATACTGTTTGAGTGCCATATTTTCCTCTTCAAATGTTTTAATGATTTTTTTTTCTCTTTTAGTTTTAGTTATTTTCCTCTGGGCTTTCATACGCATCCTCCCCCCCCCCAAAAGGCAGAAATAAAGAAAAACCCAAACCCCAGCAAGATGCAAGCACTAAATGTAAAATTTTGTTACACAGGATCAGAAGCAGAGCTCATTGTTTTGCTTATCTGTGTATTCATTCCACATTATGTACTGTCCTAAGTTTTGATTTCCTTCACACAAACCCATTTGCTCAAAGAAACAAGCTGCTCAGTGTGTTGTGTTCCAGTGAGAGCTGTGTAATTTTGGGTTTGCCGTTTTGCCGATTTAGTGCCCTTAGGAAGTATGATACATATCCATTCATGCATCATCTGTAAAAACTTGTGGATGTACATCCTAGCCTTTCATTAACGTTAATGGTGCCCAACCCCTGAATGTACACTATGTCTCAGCACTCCATAAGTTAACTGAGTTCATGCCGTAAACATCTTGTTCTCATTTCTGTAGCACAGGCTGGCTTTCTTGGTGGGCAGAAGTGGAGCACAGAAATTCAGATCTGCAATTTGACTGTGCACCTGAGAAGTTATTTCCAGCTCTTAAGCTCAAGAGTTTTCAGTGGATGCAGGCATCTGCTGTTCTGTGAAGAAGAATGCAATTTTGTTTGCTCTCATTCCAACTATCTCCTTGCAATCTTGTAATTAAGCTGGTAGCAATTGTATTAAAGTGTATTATTTTGTGTTCAATGTTACAGTGATGAGATGAATGTTTAGCATCTTCTGCAGAGCGATGCTTGTACAAGGGCAGGGTTACATTTCCAACTGAAATAGTGTATTTAAATAATATGTGGAGAATGCACTATGAAATAGTTGGAGCGATGAAGCCTTGAGAAGCTTTGAGTCATATAAAGTATTTAGACAGTTGAATATGAAGATATCTTGGGCTTTTTTTCCCCCCCCTTAAAAGAAACCCCAACCTACGAAACTGCTATCAAGCTTACAGAATCTTCTCTGGGTTTCAGCCAAAAATCAACTATAGAAGCAGTTCAGTGCAGATGTAACCAGCTGCAGTATCCCCTAATATAGTGGGGAAGAATCTGATGTGAACGTGCCACTGAAAGCTTTTTTGGCACAGTGCTTGGTTGCGTAATTCAGAACTTCAGCACAGGGTTTCTTTAATAAAATACTGATTCTATGGGGGCAAGATAACTTCTTCAACTTGGTTAACACTGGCTCGATGAGAAATTGGAATACAGTTTTCCTAATCCTCCTTCATCTCTGCAGAAATCACTTTTTGATTGAGGTCAAACTTTACATTTGGCAAGCCACTCAGGCTCTCATTATGCTCTGATTGCATGCATATGATTGTCCAAAATGCACAGTAGGCAAAGGGTCAAGGATACAAAGGCTGCTGTTGTTTTTTCTTCTTTTCCCAATGCACCCAGCATGTGGAAAATATTTATCAACCTTTGGTCTGTGTCCCTGAAGCTTCACTCTTGATGCGCCTTTTCAGTGTTCCCCAAGGAATCCTATTAACCTTGGATCCACTCATCCATGAAGTGGTGTGTGACTACTGTTATTTTTGAAATGAAATGGGTGGCAAGATGAGAGTGGCTCAGAAAAGTTAAATCTCTTCATAGTGCAGTATGTTTTTTTATGGGGTAACCACAGCACACGTGAATATCTGAAATACAGCTGCAAATAGAGATGTTCTTTAGACACAGGCTCTTGTCAACGCTGAGAATCAGTGTTGACAGTGCCAGGAGGTGTTTTGGGACTGAAGCCTCTGTAGATGAGGGTGAGGAAAGAAAATAAGGCTCTGTTCTCATATGGGTCCGTGGCATCCACTTTGTTACACGAACATCAATGGTTGTGACTTAGTAAATGTGTGATGAAGCCGCAGATGAAGCTGTAAAAGCCAGTGAGATGTGTTTGGCTTGGCTTGGCCTGGTCCCACGAGCTACTGCGAGAAGAAGGAGCTTCCGTATGGGAAGAAGCAATGGAGATATTTCTCTGTCTGAGAAATTTAATACTATACAGTTACTGATGCGTGATTTGCAAGTTGTTCACATAAAATACATTAAATGCAATCCTCCTCTTTTGCTAACTGGGGCTGAGCAAAGAGCTACATTTTAACTTGTCCTAATAATTGTAATTGTTACCAGATAATTTTTATCTGTTTAAATGAGTTCTGTTCATTTTCTAAATGGCAACTGTTCTCTTTATACTATCTTTAGCTTGTCTTTTTTTTTTGACTAAAGGAAATAACGCACTTAAGAGCAGTGCTCTGGAGAACTGAATTCAATGCAGTGCATAGCTGGTGGGGAAAAAAGCTCTGTTAGGTGTCAGTGAAAAAAAATATATTACAGCAACGTTGCTTCCTTTTTAAGAGTATTTTTGGGCATTGTGTCAAAAAGGGGGGCAAACTTTTTGTGAGAACATGTATGAGTATTTCACACTGGACAGAAATACTTTCAAAGCACTTTTTATTGTGTCTGTGTTCTCCTTACAGTTCCTGAAAATTGTGTTTGAAGAAGATGGCTCCAAAGGGAAATCTAAACCACAATTTTTCCATAAAGGAAATAACTATCACAGTTGGCTATTCTGTTACTGCTGCCATTTTTCTTTTTCTTTCTCATTTCTTTTCCTTCTTTGTCCTTTCCTTTCAATTTTTTTTTTAATATTTTGAATGGAATTTAATAGCTTTTTGTTCTATCTTAAAAACTCAAGATATTGGCAAGAAAAATAATTATACTTTCCTAATTTATCAGAACATTTTAATTCCTATTTGTTGTTTGAACTCCTGTCACACCCTTATACTTGTGTGTAGCATGGATGTGCTCAAACTTTTGAAAGCACTGCAGCTTCTCTGTTCCTCTGTTCAAGTTGAAGGCTCCAGCAGCAACTCAATGATAGTGTAATCCAAGTGTTGCTGTACTGCTAGCCAAGACATTATATAATTTCAAGTGGAAATACAACCCTGCAGATTTTCTTCACCATTTCTTCCCATGAAATGATTTTGAAGCAAATTATAATAATAAAAAAATACACGTCAGTGAGTTAGTCCTGATATAGCACATGGAATGCAAATTATCATACATGTGTGGTGTAAAGAAACCTTGGTAGCACAACACGGGAGTACAGTTCTGTGGTTTGCAATTATTCACTCAGTGTTGCTTTAAGATGTGGGCCTGCATGACATAAATAGATAGGTTCTGATTTTTTTCACTAATTTAAGCCAATTTTGAAGACAAAATAAGATGATGTGAAGCCCAAATTTTACAACCAGAAGCAAAATGTATGCGGCTTCAACTGAGTTCTTTGTTAAAGTATCACTTTGATTTGCAGCTAGGAATCCTTGAGAGCCTTTAACCTTGACAGCTATTGACAGGAGTGGAGAGCACTCGAGGTGTCAGCCTCCTTTAGACTGACAGAAAGGCTTTGATTGCAGCTATAAAGCATAAGCTGCCATAAGCCTGAAGCCAAAGCCTTTAGCTGGCTGTTTTAAAATCTCATAACCTCTGTGGATCAGGCTCTTGAGACTGGGAGGGTTTGTGATGCACACTAACTAGAGGGTTACACACTCCAGAGCAATGCATCCAAGTGTGTGGGACCACAGCAGCATTCCCCGAGTCTGGGAATGGTCCCAGTTTATGTGTCAGCTGCCCTCTCTGTTGACATATCAGGTCAGGGACCCAAAGTGCACAGCTCAAGTTTTAGCGCCTGAGTTAAGAGCCAAGGCTCTGCAGCTGGATGCTTTAGCAACATATATCCAGGTTGGATTGACAAAAGCAGAGGATTTGTAACACATGCTTACTAGTGGTTACCTGAGAACCTTGCAGAAGTCCACACTTAGAAAAAAAGACTGTATATATCCATTTAGAGGATTTTTAAGTGATTAATATTTTCAAATAAAGCAATTTCTTGATAACATAACCACTTTTTTTTTCACAGTTCAGATTCAGCAACACAGTTATGCTCACACTTAGCACTAAGTATAGTGCTACTTGATGGACAAAGTGAATGGGCTTGAATAGGCTTTTGGTGGCCATTAAAGGATTTCTTTTAATCAGAGCCTTTAACTGAATGAAATTATCAAGATATATTATGTTAAACTCCTTTCTCTTGAACAATCTGCAAGGATTTTCATGCTATAATTTAATTGGATAGTGACTGTGCTTTTGAATACTATAGGAAAACTTTGTTGAAAAAAAAATCACAAGTCTCTGACACAAACAGCCAAATCCATGCTTATATATGCTTGACCCTTCCCTCCCTTTCTAAAAATCATGAACAAGACCCTTTAATACTGAAATTTATAAACTATGTGCTGTGTTTCTGTTTGGTAAATTAGAAAATAAAATAAGCACCATTTTGTGTTTAACTAGCATAGGCAATAATATGGAGTTTTTTTCCATAGAATACCTGTTTTTAAAATGAATTTCTCAATCTACATGTATGCAAATTGTCAGGTATGTTAGCTGTGATTAATTTTTACACACTTGCCTTTTGAATTAAATCTGAATACTTGGTCCTTGAAGTAATTTGTTTATTTCCACTGGATGTTATATTATGATTTATGAGATTAGTTCTACTCAGACGGGATTTTGCACCTTCTTTGGGGAGAGTAGAAAACTCCATCTCAGAGAAATTTTAGTAATTCAAGCCAAACATCCATTGCTTAGTATGCATTACTTTTTTATTCTCTTGGGTCACCTGAAGCTCTCCTGGACTAAAGAAGGCAAATTCCTAAAAACACAGGCCATCAGATGGCTTCTCTTGGGGAAACATTTGTGGAATTGTCTGAATTGTATCAGTGTCATGTCTTGGTTTTGTGAAGACATTACCTAAAATAGGGGGACAGAGAGATGCTTCCACCTGTGTGTTCTGGAATGCAGGCCCACAAACAGGAAGGTAGCCTCAGCTTTTCTGTGTATAACCAGATTATTGTACTTCTGATGCTGTACTCGTTTTGCTATCTGCTATGGATCTAATTTATCTGTAACAACAAAGTGGAACCAGAGCAAATGTGTTTCTGAGCATTTTGTTGATCAGCTGCTTCTGAGAGTGCTCTCTCATGTTCCCTTTCTAGATGCTGACAAGTTTGAGAAAAGTAGCTTTCCACCTGGTTTGGTGGTTGATCTTCCTTAGTTGACCTTCCTTTCTTTGGTATCCTTGAGTACAGTCTTCTTTTAGACCAGAATTTCAGTGCTAGGTACCTTCTTTTGTCCTTCACATAATGATTAAGCCATTCAACTGAAATCAGACTTATGGCAGAGTAAATTAACCTTCCTTGGGGTTAATAAAAGACGTATTACCTTCTGTGCTGGTACTCTTTCTCTCTGCGTGCATCTCTTAATTTCTGGGTTATATTTGAGTATGGCTTTGTTGAAACACTGCCACAGTTCTGAGAGCTCTCGATTACTCCAACTGGATGCAACTTTCCTTTGTTTCAAGCTTAACATATAAGGTAAACACAATCTGTACCTACATCAAGATGCAAGTCTTGAACAACTGGTCTGGTCTCATGTGGATAACACCTTTAAAAGCTGATGAAAACACTTGGAGAGAGCAGAGGAAATAGAAGAATACTGAGCTTCTGCTTTATACAGTTTAACTTGAAAAAGGGTCGATAACTCTCCTAAGGAACAATGGCATTGTCAAATACAAAAAGTAAGTTTTAATTAATTACCTTCTACTGTTCATTTGTTCAAAGTCATCAAAATCTGTTTTATGTATAATTAGAGAATCGTCAGTAATTTTGGTACTACACATATTTCGAGTTCTTACAGAATATAAATAGACTTCCTTAAAATATTGGTATTTTCTAACAATCATCATAGGTAATGAAGACTTCTAAGTTGGTGAGGTGAATCTGCTGAAGTCACTTTCACAAGATCCAAGTGCAGAGATGCTGAGCTAAGGATTGCATTTTTCCAGGAGGGAATAGGAAGGACTTTGTTTCTTTGTCTAAGAATTAATTTATTCTCTGTGCCAACCAGCAGCATGACTGTTTCTTCTCCAGACCATGGCTGGGATATGCCATTATTCTGTTGCTGGTTGGCCTTTCTTTTCTTTTTCAATTTCTCTTTCCATTTTTCTGAGGGGTTATCTGTCTCCCAAAAGAGGTGTTCTTCACAACATGAATTGCTGATTTTTGGGTGATGTATAAAGGCTTGTTTCTGTGCACCACAGGTGCTACATGTTTTTAGTGTGCAATATGCATGTTTGCCTGTGTGCAAGCATACTTGTCAGAGTCTGTACAGACACACATGCACACACACACGTGTACTCTGCAACCTGAGTATCCTGGTTTGAGATTCAGTCCCACTTACTGTTTGGGGATTATTTTTGTTCTACTTTCTTGGCAGAGACACAGCATTTAGCTCTGCGATGACTGCAGCAGAGTTCAGACTGGAAGAAATGAGACTTTCTGTCAGAATATACAGGCAATATGTTACCTATAGTCACCGAGCAATCAGGTAGCTGCCATACCTCTACATTGACTAACCCTCATCTCTGCAGGGATCCTCTGACCCTTTCTGTGGTAGTGCTAGAAAGAATTCCTCAGGATTTTTTCAAACTATATGTTGGAGAAACCTCGGGCTTGATTTAAAGTGTGAGTTTGAAAATTCTGAGCAGCAAGCATAGTGTGACAGAAAATTATGTCCCAAATATAAAGGTATCCAGACTTCTCCAGCAGGCAGCAGACCACCTATGTGGCAGACTTGAGATTCCTCCAGAGCCACTAGTTGAATTCTCTGTGTATGTGCCAAGGGGAAAACACTGAAAGGGTATTTTCTCTAACTGCATATTAGGATCTTCTGGTCACTGCCCAAAGTGGAGGACTGATGCCTAGCAAACAACATTAATTATATGTCCTAGTGATGCTCAGGAAAATGCTATTTAACAGCAGTTTGCCACCAGGATTGCTGCTCTGAATGGTTATGAATTAATGCACAGTGTAATACGCCATTATATTCTCCCAGCATTTGTACTTTTAATATACCCCAGCCAGATCTCTAAAATGGCAAGTGATGGTTTTTTCCACTTCTCTGTGTTTTTCTGTTTGTGATCCAAGTGCATTATTGACAAATGCAAAAGACTTCTAAAAAGGCAAACCAAAATAGTACGCAGTCACCTCCAAGTACTTGGTATGCTTCTGGAATTTGAAACACGTTTTGAGCTTTGGCATTAACAGAAATGAAAGCATAACTTTTTACGTATGTTAAACGCTCCCCCAGACTCTAAAATATATGTTACAGTCTATGCCAACTCACCTCTGGGCAAAGGGCTCCACAGGTCTTTGGAACTTTTCTAATTTTGATAAAAAGCTGAGGGTACCCCTTTCACTGTGTGGATGTTACAATAGTATCTTGATCATCACAATATAAATTATGTTAGGATGAAACATCTGTAATAATTTGTAACTATATTAATCTATGAAAGAAAGACAATTTTATGTATACATCTGAAATACCAACTATATGCAAAAGCCAATAAACGTGGCTGATATTATTAAAAAGAAAAAAGTATGCAGTATGCTAGATGTCATCTTACTTGATATTTACAAATCACATACCTTCAAATTATTATAGTTATAAACATGTGAATTGATCCAATTAAAATAGGAACCAACTTGCAAAATAAATCTTTTCCTTGAACCAAAATTAATATTTGTTAGTTTAAAAAACACTTAGAACCACACAATCTGTTTCCTCAAGTCTTTGACTTGGCTTTTCTGACCCCAGGCATCCACTCTTCCACTGCCTTCTAGCAGTGCACTGACCTCCCCTGCTTTGTATGGTATCCAATGGATTTTCCTCAGTTTCCTACTCACTGAAAACTTCTGTAGTTTTTGCCAGATGACTGGAAAGTTTGTGCAGTTCTCCTCTCATTGCCCACTTCACCAATTCCCTTGCCTCTAGAGAACCTCATAGCTCATAGATCCACCAGGATAAGTACCAAATGCAAACTCTTCCCTTATTCCCAGCTACAGCTAATGGGCTCCTTGCATTCTCTGACCAACTACATACCACAGTGCCCTGTTGTGTTGATTTTGTCTTGGGTAGAGTTAATTTTCTTCACAGTGGCTAGTGTGGGGCTGTGTTTTGGGTTTGCACTGAACACAGGGTTGATAATATAGAGATGTTTTTGTTATTGCTCAGCAGGGCTTTTACAGAGCCAAGGCCTTTTCTGCTTCTCCTGCTGCCACACTGGTGAGGAAGTAGGGGATGCATGGGAGGGTGGGAGGAGACACAGCCATGACCAGGTGACCGCAACTGACCAAAGGGATATTCCAGACCATATGGCATCATGCTCAGTATATAAAGTGGGGGGAAGAAGGAAGAAGAGGGGGACATCTGGAGTGATGGTTTTTGCCTTCCCAAGTAACAATTATGTGTGATGGAGCCCTGCTCTCCTGGGGATGGCTGAACACCTGTCTGACCATGGGAAGAAGTGAATTAATTCCTTGTTTTGCTTTGTTTGCATGCATGGCTTTTGCTTTCCCTATTGAACTGTCTTTGTCTCAATCCACGAGTTCTCTACCTTTATCCTTCCAATCCTCTCCCTGATCCTGCTTCTGAGGGAGTGAATGAGTGGCTGTGTGGTGCTTGGTTCCTAGTCTGGGGTTAAACCATGACACCTGTCTACATCAATTGGGAAATCCTTGACAATCCATGAATGCAACTTTGAGGGAAAGACAGAGAGGGAAGTGACGGGCAGGAGAAAGGGAGTCATGTTTTTAAAACCACACTTAAATTCTCAGGTGAGTGACAGTGTGTTGGGTTTGTGTGGAAAGATTCTGTTAGCAGGGAGGCTACAGGGATGGCTTTGGTGAGAAGCTGCAAAAACGTTCCCTATGTCTGACAGAGCCAATGCCAGCTGCCTCCAAGATAGTCCTGCTGCTGGCCAAGGCTGAGCTCATCAGTGACAGTGGTAGTTCCTCTGGGATAATGTATTTAAGAAGGGTGGAAAAAACTGCAAAATTGCATCTGGGGAGAGGAATGAGAATATGTGAGGGGAACAACTCTGTAGAACCCCAGGTCAGTGAAGAAGGAGGAGGAGGAGGTGCGTCAGGTTCCAGAGCAGAGACTCCTCTGCAGCCCATGGTACAGACCATGGGGAGGCAGCTGTGCCCCTGCAGCCCATGGAGGTCCACAGCGGAACAAATATCCACCTCCATGGAGGAACCAACAGTGGAGAAGGAGGATGCCCAGAGGAGGCTATGACCTTGTGGAAGGCCCATGTTGGAGCAGGGTCCTGGCAGAACCCATGTCCCCGTGAAGAGCCCATGCTGGAGCAGATTTGATGGCAGGACTTGTGACTCCATGGGTGGCCCATGCTAAGCAGTCTGTTCCGGAAGGACTACACCCTATAGAAGGGATCTATGCTAGAGCAGGGGAAGGATGTGAGCAGTTCTCCCTCTGTGGAGGAAAAACCAGCAGTGATGTGTGATGAACTGACATAGCCTTCATTCCCAGTGCCCCTGCACTGCTGGGGGCAGGAGGTAGAGAAAAACTGGAAAAAAAGTTAAGCCTGGGCATAAAGAAGGAGTGGTTAGAAGTATTTTTAAGATTTGGTTTTATTTGTCATTATTCTACTCTGATTTGATTGTAAGAAATCCAGAGAATTTCCCCAAGTTGAGTTTGTTTTCCCCATGACAGCAATGGCTGAGTGATCTCTCCCTATCCTTGTCTCATCCCACAAGCCTTTCATTATCTTTCATTATCTCTCCCCTATCCGGATGATGAGGTGAGTGATAGAGCAGCTTTGATGGGCATTTGGTGTCCAGCCAGGGCCAACTCACCACAGTACTTTTAGGTGCCCAATGTGGGGCATGAGGAATTTGAGACAAGGATAGGAATTGGGAGAGGTACTGGGTAAGAGTAAAATGAGTTGAAGGATATCATAGTAATAGTTCCTAGGAGCTAAGAGTTCTGGTATCTACAAAGTTAAACCTTTCTAGTATGGGGCTTACAACACTGTGTTGTGCAGTTTTTTGTGTTATTGGTGGAGATACATAAGGTTCCCCGTCAGCTGTGGCACAAGAAGAATGGCAAGATACCTGTAACATGAGCAAAGTGCATCTCCAGAGAAACATTTCATAGCACTCTAGAATTTCTGTCTCCTATCAGCATATATTTTCTTTGACTAGCACCTAGTCACAGACTTTTAAAATGTGCTGTACAGGATTTCAGATGAATTTCTGTAATTTTTGAGTAACTCTGCAGTTGGTAGAGTTAAACAGGACAGTGTAAGGATGAAACCATAATCCTATGTACAATATACAGACTCTCTGTGTATGTGCATATGTATGAACCACAGTGCTGCAGCGGTTCAGAAACGAACTTTTACTGGTAACCTGTGAGTAATGTATCCATGTACCCTACAGACCACAGCTGAGGTGCTCACCAAAAAGCTCTGCCTTGGTGTAGGAGGAGATATAAAGCTGACTCTGTCTCCTGTGGTGACTATTTTCTAGGCTAGTTCCCCAATTTAAGTTAGAAGACCACGAGTAAACAGTGGCACAGTGTATTTGGCAGAGACCTGGTGCTAGAAGTGAAATAGGAATACCTGCCTTGTGCCCCCATCAAAGCCTTCTCCAGCCATCTTCCATTTCCACAGCCTTGTGTGCTGGGTTCCTCCAGCCCATAGGCCTTGGGAGTTTTGCATGGCCTCCACATCCAGAGGAACATCCACATACACTGGATTGTGTTTGCTGCTGGTTAGAGTTGCAGCCTTGACTGCATGGAAAATAACGTCAGGATGTTCACAGTTGAAAACACACTGTCTAAGGTCTGCTTACGTGTCTTCTGATTAGAAAAGCAACTCCTAGTCTTTAATGAATGTTTTCTCATATGACCCCTGTGAGACGTGGAAGTATGAACTATGAAGAGAGAGATCAGTTAACATTAACTGTGTAGAAGTTAGCTATCAAGTCTAGACTGTCCATCTGGACTCACTCTTTAGGCAGGACAAGGAAAGGCATACCTGGACTAGCTCTGAAGACAAATGGAGTAACTGAAGATAAGGTGTATCACCACGTAGTTAAATCCATAGGAAGCCTGGGTGTCTATTGTGGCACCAACTTTTTAGATGGCTGGAACAAGAGGAATTCCTTTCCAAACAGTTTAATAGGATACCTCAGGAAGCATGTGAAATTAGGCTAGGCTTCCCAATGCAAAGGCTAATCTTGACTCTCTGTCTTGTCTGTATTCACATGGCCCTGCTCAGGCCATTTTAAGGACTGCCCTGTGCTAGTGATGCAGCACTAAACAGCTGCACAAGAGCACTCCCTGGTATCAATATCTACCTTGGATTCTGCGTGTAGAAATTATGTACACACACAAACACTGATGGACATATACTTTGGAGGCACAAAAGGAAAAGGATTTTAACTCTTTGTGGTTTCCAAGAAGTGATGAATTGACAGAAAAGATACTAAAGAGCAGAAAGGGCTGAAAAAAACCCAACCCTCTCTGCTAAAAGTTTTTGGTGGACATTCCATTTGTCAGTAACTCATTCTGAATTGTTGTTCTATTCAGAGCTTCCTCTGGTGCCCTGCTCTCTGTAACTACAGCATGCAGGATTAATATACTTACTAACTCTTATGCATTTGGCAATATGTTCTTGCCCCATTTTTACTGCCCCCCTAAGGAAATAAGAGCACTGTGTATTCTAGGAAAAAACACACTTTTAAAATATTCACATTTCCATGGTTGTGTGTGTCTGTTGTGTAAGTTTTCCTTGGTGGCAGTGAACAAAGTGCTCTTCTGTGGAGCAGGCTCCCCTGTCTCCTCTAGCAGACTCAGTGTCTGTACAGGGAATTCCTGTTCCTGGCCCAAACCCACAGGCCCTCGGCACTGGAGGACAAGGTCAGCCATCTCACACTCTCTCTTTCTCCTGGCTTGATAGTTGATCTCCGTGCTGGAGAAATGGGCTCTGAAAGGGAAAAAGAGGGGGGCTGAGGTGAAGGAAAGAGAGAGCACGTGTATGTACTTCTAACTCATCCGGGGAACTTTGGCAAACTTTTCCTCCCTAAAGAAAGTTTGTTCAACTTTTGCAGAAGTCCTGATAGTGTCTGACTTACTTGGCTCTTCATTTAGATGAATTAGTGGTACCTGGCTGTGTTGTTTTACCAGCACTGTAACAGGTATCATCCAAGCCTCATTTCACACCTTCCATCTTCCATCCTGCCCGTGAGGGCTTTTTTTTCCCCTGGTAGTAGCAGTGACTGAGCAACAGCATTCACTGCTAAGCAAAAGTCTGCCTACAGAGAGCTTCCTCTGTTTAGACTTCAGTCAGAGGACCCACGAAGCATACTTTGTGGCTACTTATGGTCAGGGAGGTATGCATATTTTTTTTAAAGTTGCACACTGTCAAGACAGGTAATTGTGTAACCTTAGCTGCACTCTTTTTTTCCCCCCTTCCCCTAAGGCTGGAGTGGCACCTTGCATTCCAGTTGGTGCCGAGAGCATGGCTAGCTGCCCCGCTTCACAGTCAGCTGCAGTCTAGCTCATGTTCTCCTGTCCTGGGGAGAATGGTGACGGAGCTCTCAGGCTCTCTCCTGCTGCATCCTCCTAGCTGACTGCTCTCCCTTTCATGCACAGTACAGGAAACTATAGGGCACAGTGTATGAGGCACCTTTTTTATCCTCTGCAGCTATGCTTTCCATTGAGAGAAAGGGTAATTATCCTATTTCTGTTTCAGTGTCAGGTACCACATGGTTTATGCATTTGTCTCTTGGAAAACATGTTTTGCTTTGATGTTTGCTTTCCTAATGGGGCTAGTTTGCATAATACCTTCTGCTGCAAAAGAATGCTGAATCTACAGATGAGCTATCACTTCTCAAAATACTGATTGCTATCAGCTGGCTTGCCGAAGGCCTTGGCTGTGGCTCTGCATGCGTGTGTCTGTGCGTGTGTGCGCTGTCGGGGGAGGGAGGGAGAAGGTTAATTTCCTGTCTTTGACCAGTTCTGACATAATGCCTGAGCTAAAAGAGCTGAATCCATCAGAACATTAACATTTACCTGCTTTCTCAGAGAAGCATAGAAAGCTACCTGCGAGCATGTCCCAACATGTGGGGAAGGAGTGACATGACAGGGAAAAGGGAAATGCTGTTTGCGATACTGGTTTCTACAGTACTTCTGTCATAGTTCTTTTTAGCTGACTTTTACACCTGTGGATTTTCTCCAGTGTTGACCTTTAGTAGTGAGGCTGTCTAAAGTCACATAGGTAAAGCGTACAAAGCTGTAGAGTTGCAAAAGTCAGGTCAGGGGACATGAAGCGGAATAGCTGTAGGGAATGTTATGGGATATATATATATATATATATGTATGTATATACACACACACAGACATGCATAAATGTGAGTGTGTGTATGTGAGATTTGCGGTGTGTTTCTTCCTTTCCCCAAATGAAACATTATTACTCACCCATGCAGACCTCTCCAGTGGAATCCTCTGTCCTCTGCCTACTGACCTGACATCCTTGTTTTTCTGTGCCTGGCTCTGATGCCTGATTAACTCATAGCAGGCAATAGGGATGTGGGGAGAGAAAGGACTCCTCATTTCCTTCTCTTGACAAGGAACCTGAGCCAGAGACTGCCTTGCCTCAGAAAATACTCTGACATAGCAGGGAGCAGAGCTTAAATAATTCCCACCGGCAGCAAGCCTTGAGAGTCAAATTTGAATATTTTGGTCTCAGCATGTTGCTTGCTAGACTACAGCCCTAGATATTTTTAATGAAATTCAGTCCTTTCTATAGCATTGCACACTTCTCTGCCTTCAGGATTCATGCAAAACCCTCAAAGATTCAGAGCCTTTTTTCAGTAAATATTCCTGCATTCCAGTGCCATCCAAATGTATCTGTTTCCACACATCTTTGGGCCAGAAACAGGGTCCAATTTTTAGAGAAGAAACTTTCTCGCAATATTTTTGGCACTTCTTGGCTTTAGTGAGACAACTGGAAATACCATGAGAATGATAATTAAGAAAAATTTGTGCTGACATAATGCCTTCCATCTGTAGATCTGAAAAAGCTTTATGAACATTAATAAATTAGTCCCCTTACTACCCTATGAGACCACGATATTATTGTCCCTACTTTGCAGGGAGGTTAATGAGGGGACTGTTAGGAATCTAGGGGCCTGATCTAGCACTCGCTGGAGCCTGTGGGAAAATTCCCAGTGACTTTACTGGGAGCTGGATCGGCCTGTTAGCGGCTTGCTCAGGGCCACACAGCGAGTGAGCGATAGCTTTGGGAACGGGACCCACAGCCATAGGACTACTTTGTTCCTTTCCAATCCTCAGCTCTCTTCAGGTCTTTCATTACTTTTCTGTCTGGATGAGGTGCCTGAAGTTGAAAGCATAAGGCAACAATATAGAAGGTTCATTTATAGCGTTTCTAACCTCAGGAGAAAGCTTAGCTCTGGTTTGTTCTGAGGGAGGAATTTTAGCAAGACCCAATTTTTAAAGAAGTATTTAAGTGCTCAGTTCCCACTTTTATGGGCAGGAGAGGCCTAAAGACCTTAAAAAATCAATCTGTAAATAATGACATTGCTCCAACCAGGTAAACTATCCCTTGCGCGAGCTCCTGGAGAAGGATAGCAGAATTAAGTGTCACTGAACCAAACCCTGAAAACAGGTCAGCTCCCAAAAGTGTGTTCCCACCCTTTGGAGACCTCTCCTCACACAGATATGCCCACAGATCAAAGCCACCTCTGCTGCTACCAGGAGACACCTGCCTCACCTCAGTACAGCAGCCTACTGGCTCCCCAACCCCAGGGTGGCCCTGGCAGCTCCCCCCCATACCCTCCTCTCCCAGCCTGTCTGTTGGCCTTGTTCCCATTCAGACTGGGTTCTCTTACCACCTTTTTAATCTTTTTGCAGCTGGGTTGCTTTCCACCTGCTCCCTGGTTAACCCCTTCCTTGTCACTACAAGCATTGCAGATGCGTGTAGATACATGCAGACAAAATGCAGATGTACGGGAGCTGAAGTCGCACCGAGAAATGCGACGCCACCTTCCTAAGCACCCCAGTGCCAGTGAGAACAGAACAACAAGTGAGATTTCTGATGGAAAACAACTCGTCTTTTTCAATAGTTGGGTACTGTTTTGAGATTCTGAGCTCACTAGGAAGGACCTCACAAAGCAGCGGCAGGGCTGGTCCTCCTGGGGCTGATGCTCACACAGCAACCCAAGGCTGGCGATTGGCATCAACTCAGGCCCACTCCCGTGAAGGGCCCATCAGGATCTGACCTTCTGCTCTGCACTTTCCAAGACCTTGAGCAGCACAAATCCAGGTAGGGCTGTGGGAAATCTATCCTGCCCTTAGAAAAATCTTGTAAAGTTAGAGGCTTTCCTGCAACACTTTTCAGTTGAGACTGCAGAAGAGCTTTTGAGCTGTTTCCATGTTGAAAGTTTATATAAATTATTATTTTTTAATGAATGAAATCAAAAGAGAATAGCTTAAGTTTTGATTTGAGACTGTGAACTAAAGACACGGGTAATGGAATAACCCTAGAGACTCCTTATAATTAAATTCAGTAACAGCCTGTGTAGATGTTTTTTGAAGGATTGTAACAAAATCACACTACCCATAGGACAAGTACTTACACAGACTCCACAGTAGTCCCTTTTTGAAGCACTTCATACAAGGGAAAGTTGTTTAAGAGCGAGCTATGTTGCTCAGCAACACTATGTATTTAATTTTTTTCTTTTTTTTAACGTTTCATAGCTCATGGGATTTTAGGCACTACAGCTAATTCATATGAAGGCTCCACTGTAGTTTTCTGAAGTTTATTTAACTGTATGAAAACATTTCCAAATAAATTATGTAATCTACAAGATATGTATGTTATTTGTGTGCTGCTTTACTGGTATTCTACTAAGTACCATTCGATAGGGCTTGAAGCTGAACTGAGATATCATCTGTTCATTCACTGATTGAAATTATTTGGGTCATTTTACCATGTTGCTCACTAAGAGGTAAGGAGAATCCTTTTACAATTCAACCCATTATCTTTCTTTATATGCTTTATACAGATAAAAAACTGGTTGAAAAGCACGCAGGGGAAGGATCTCTTTGAGGCTTTATGAGAAGATTACAGTTACAAGTATTCAACCTGATTATGAGGACACAGTTTCCCTCCCATCTAAATAAATGATATTGATCGATCACAAATCATTTCCCACTCTTGCATACCCTGTTTATGGAATTACAAGACTTATATGGAAGTGTGTGTGCCTGTGTTCACTCTGGTGAAAAATGCTTTTTCTTGAGAGTGACCATTGAAGAATACAAATAAAGTCTGAGAAAAGTTTGTGGCTCTATATTGGTAAGGCAAGTTTTTCTCCACCCAGCTCCCCCTGCTCCTGGAAAGCTTCCACACCTTCTGGCCTCGTTACCCATGTTCCTAGTTTCCTCATTACTTGTTCTCGTCTACTGCTGGGCAAATCCTGCAAAACAGTATTCATAACATGTGTTCAAAGACAGCCCACACTAACAGATATGCCTCTTTAATGCACTTTCTGTGAACAGGGGGACAAGCAAATATTTGTTCACATAAATATTGCTGAGAGAGAAACTTCCATGGGTAACCACTGGTGTCTGTAATTGCAGAAAGTTTGGGGCTTGGTGGGGAGAGGTGTGGAAGGGAAGATGGGTTGGTATTGTCACTTTAAAAGCACTTTGTGGGTTTGACAGTTAGGAAGTAAGTTATGTGATAGCTTCTGCTGATCACGCTGCTCAGCCAAATCCCCAAATCCTCCCTTTAGGAAGCAAATCCCATTCCACAGGAAAGTGTGAGCTCAATCTGTGGGTGAAACTAAGCAGCAATAAGCTATCTGATGCATAATCAAGAGTAAGAAAAGGTTCTGTACCAGCCTAGATCTTTCCAAGGATAAGTCACAGGTGGAGTCAGAGGCTCGATGAGACTCTGCTTAACACAGAAAATATATCCACTTCTGTTCCTATCACTTAGAGGAGTCCCAACATAAGGTCAGCTGTAAGCTGGCAGGTACGTCAGTCAAGGGACCTCATCGCCTTCATCAGAGGCTATGACTGGTAATAAACTAAAGGAAGCCGTGACAGTGGCAGATAGGATAATTTGGTTCATGAGACAGCCATTGCAATGTGAGGAGGGCTTTAAATGTGCTGTTTTCCACGGAGCTTAGGGTATGGTTAGCATTTATAAGAAAGGAGTGTTAGCTGCTTGAAAATGAGAAAGGTTATCCTTAGTAACTGTGTATTTGCATTTCAAAGTGGTAATTATAGCTATGTGTACACACAATTAAATAGGCTGCACAGAGTGAAAATAAACAAATAATCAGTGCTATTAGGCAAGCCTTAATGAACATTTTTTTTATAACATAAATTAATATGTGTTCTTTGAAAGAAAAACAAAATGAAGTATTCCTGTTTGAAATTCTCAAGGATTATATAAACAACAAATGAGCTAAAAAAATTAAAGCTGTGAATCACTTTGACACCATATGTACTTTTAAGCATCCAGAAATTGGACCTGGCCAGCTACCCCGATGCAAGCATTTTCATTCCCGTTGGTAATGCATTCAGCAAGTTCCTCTGAACTCTAGGCAATCAGACACATAGATGGCATACCTAAGGCTTGCTCCAGCAGGCTCCATTGACGTTTGCACTGTTGGAAGCCATTCTAACACAGCTTTTTATGAATATGTAACATGCAAACTGGATCTTGCCCAAGAGCTGCTCCAGTTTTAATGACTGCTCCTGTTTGCACACACTGACTGTGAACTATTTATCCGTAGGTGAGCAAAGCAGGTCCAGGAAATGTTAGCCATTTTGACTTTGGGTTTTGGTGACAGGAATTGTACACAAGCTGCTGTTTCTTGCAAACATTCCTCACATTTCTGACACACAGTAGGGTGGATACATGTTGTGTAACAGAGTTTTAACCTTAGCATTTAACTGGTCAAGTGACAAAACACTGAAAGAAAACTAGTGTGTTCAAATGACATTGGCCAATACTTATCTCACATACCAAATAACCACTCTATTTACTGTGGCTAGTCCTGAAAAAAAAAAATCCCTTCTTGGAAAAAAAAGGGCTTTGTAAAATCCTGTCTTCACTGTGTTACACTGCCTGAGGACAGCAGCAACAGCAGAGTGACCTGCTCCAGCCACATGCCTTAAAGGATTGTCTCAAGAAAATTAGAGTGCAGCTGAGTATCTGTGTCCATTCAGCCTGAGAAGAGTCTTCTGTGCAGAATGTGTTCTCTCAGTTAGCTCTGTCTTGATTTTAAGTTAAAGTGTTGTAAGAAGAAAATTTCACCCTTTCTCATAAAATAATTTTTCAAGGCAATTTTCTACTCTCTCAATTCTCTTCTAATTTCCCCATGGCTTGGACTGGGGCTCGATGTTGAGTTCAAATATGTTCCAAGTTTGTTTGCTAAACCTCATCATCCTCTTGCATTCTCAGCATGCTATTGTACTGCCTAATCCTTGGTGGTAATCTGCCTTTTCAGATCAGTGCTTTCCTGGTATTATCAGAGAGATCAAAAAGAGTTTTCAGCTGGCTGAAGGCATCATTTAACACAGCAGAGATATCAGGATCTGCATCTACGTATGTGTCTGCAGTTTCAAAAATGTGAAAATGCTTTTGAAACATACAAATAAAAATAAATCAGAGTTGTAGCTGAGTTCTTAATGAATGAAAAGCAAAATAGAAGATGTAGAAAATAATTACATTGTCATTATATCACCTTCTACAGCACTGTATTTCAGTCTACCAATTAGTATTTCCGTTTCCAATTCTACGTCTCTATAGAATCTCAGTTCACCAGACAGCTTAATGAGTAAGGTAAGATTTTTCCGTTGCCCTAAAAAAAAAAAAAGAAAACAAAACAAAAGAAAAAATAGCAAATGTGTTGTCAGTCCTGATCAAAATGTTACTTGCTCCCATAACCCTTAATATATGTAAGTCTGAAATATTTTCATATATAATTTTTTTGGTTTTCTTGTCCTTTGGGAAGAAAAAGCAACCAAACACCATGCAGTTTTTACAAAACTTGCAGTTTTTTCCTCTGTTAAAAGTCAGTTTCTCAAAAAAAATTCAGAATTTTTTTGACCAATGCTACTTGTCGCAAAGATGTTTCTTTGTTTTGATGTTCTTATCATCTCTCTTCTTAACATAGCCCTGAGTAGATAAACTATTAACAATTGATAGTAGCTGCTCACTAGGATAGAAGTCAAGTGGTTTTACCAGTTGTGGGACCTTAGAAAAGTTGCATATGTTTTGTCATATCCAATACCTTCCAAAAGGATTTTTTCGTATCCCTAAATGTAAGGCTGGCGGCACAGATGCTCTGATTTTTCATACTATATTGTCAAGTGGCATCGACCCCTCTACCACATAAAGGTTGAAGCTCTGCCGTGCAGGGAATTAATAATAGTTTATGTGCATGTGAGGACATAAGTGACTTGTATCTTTTGAACCACAAGCAGTTCCTGAGGAAGTCAACTGCAGCTTCTGTCACGTTAGAGAGGCAAGGGGGAGGCAAGGCAGTGTATGCATCTCAGACCAGCCATGCTGGTGCCCCTGATGCCCATTAGGATACTTGACCTGACTGGTGCAGTAGTGAGCAGGGAAATGCCTGTGAAAGCACTGCCAGGTCACCCCTGCTGCTGTTCCTAGAGCTGCCCTTCCCTTTGGTGCTCTGAGCAAGCTGTGTCGTCTCTGCTTTGCACTCACAGGCTGTGTAATGGGCTTGGCAGTTTGCTCATACAGCTGAGAGGTGTTGCCATGACTACTACAGGTGGACAGCCTTCCCTTAAAGGTTTTGTACTCCAGAATTTCTAATAAAGTGGTGCTGTATAAAAATGGGACATAATGGAAGATAAAAACTGTTCACTAAGTCTTCTCAGATGAAAATGAATTTGGCACCATCATCTTACGCTATGGGCCAAGCTCCTGCAATTGGATGACCAGAGTAGAAGTTCATCCTGGTCTAACAGAAACAAGATTTATGCTTATATAGCTCAGAAAATCTAGATAAGGAAGGGTGAGCAAAATATAACCTAGGTCTGATACTAGACCCTGATTATCACTAAGACCACCACACTACCTCCATCCCTGATGGCTGTTCTGGAAGAATCAAGTGAACAAAAGCTGGCAAACACAGCACAGAATTGGGCGACAAATGCAAGATGTGGCCTGTCCATGAGTGAGGTCCCATTGTCTTCAGGGATCCGACAGGATGATATACTTTGCAGTCAGCACTTGCTGCTCCTTGTGGTGCAGTACAACCTGTTTGTGAGTTACATGTATATTCTTGTACAAAGTCTGTGAACGTGCATTGAACTCCTCTGCCTTTTCATCTCCTGTGCAGGGTACTTGCAATGTTGTTCTCATTTTCTAATCAATTGCACTTGTTGCTTGGGGGCCTTTACCTTCATGTTGCTACACTGTACTGGCTGTCACGCGTATTACTAGGCACCCAGCATTATTGGACCTGGTAGAAGACACATTTCAGAAGTCCTTTCCCTTTCCTTCCCTTCTAATAGGCTGTTGTGTTGAGTGAGAGTGAACTTGTCTAGCATTCTTTCTTCTTGAAAAAATGATCAATTCCTAGAATGCTGCAATATATATATATACATGACTATTCCTGAATTTATTATATACATTAAAATTGCCTTTTAATGATTATAATTTGGATTGAAATATTACTCTGTTTTGAAGTTCTTCCCAATATCTCCTTCTGATGTAACATGTTCAATTTAAAAACAGGACAAACCAAAAAGAAATCCTCCCATAATGGTGATATCACGTTATGAAAGAAAAGGACTTTGTCACTACAGTTGAGATTGTTAGAATAAGAGAAAGAGGTTTTCTTGTCTGAATAAGCTAATTTTGAGATATCTTTCAAAGCAAAAAATTGCCCTTGACCCAGTAGACAGACACAGAAAAATACACAGAAAATTTCTTCCTCATCAAAGCTAGCTTGACTTTTTTCTTTTTTCCCCATGTGTGGGGTTAAACATCACTGTTCTGGACAAAGACATGAAAGTGACAGTTAAGTGTTTCTTTTAAGCATTGTACTTGCTGTGTTAAGTGAATTTCTTTATGTTAATAAGTTATTCTTTGTGGCAAGAGAATTACATCACAATTACAGGATACAGCTACAAAAATATTTCCTCAGTACCTCTGAGATGAGCAAAACTATTATTTGTTTTGACCACTGGCTGGTTCTAAACTTTATTCTAAGCCCTTCAATAGGCTTGCCCATCCATAGTTCTAAGATCCTTACAAAGGGATGGACAAGGAACATTTATTTCTGTAGTTTGTAGAACAAAACGGGACAGAAATACAGAGTAATAGGAGGAAAACATGTCCAAGTGATGTGCCTTTGTGTGGAAGTTAGGCATAATTTGAGTGAGAAGCAGACACTCTTCTAAGTTTGTTCTACTGCCACAGTAGCTATTCAGGAGAAAATTGGACTGAACTCCTCTCACATATTTCAGCAATATTTTACATATACTGTGAAGGTAAACCAAAAATTATACTGGAGGCAAACAGGCAGCAAATAGTGAAAAGTTATGTTGAAAAGTCTTCTACAACCAAGTTAATCTCTTACTTGAACTAATTTGCATCTATCCATTAGATCTTACTCTCCTGAAGTAAAACTACATCGTTGGTGGTTCTTCTTATTATTCCCTTAAAATATTTGCAACACATCTATTTTGCTATCCTGTAACATGAATGTGAAGCATCCATGAACGTGAAATCATCCTTAAAATTTTTGTTTGCTGCAGAATCCTCCTCCAGGATAGCGAAGGGTTACTAGAAAAGACACTAATGTAGGAGTCTCAGCTTCAAGCCTCTATTCCAATGAAAAGTGATTTTGTACCAAGAACAAATTAGCTATTAGCAGTCCGGAGAGTGCTCCTGTCACACAGTTCACCTAAATGACATAGCACTTACCCGAGACTTAACAAACCGAAATCCAAGGCCCTATTTTGAAGCAGGTAGAACTGAAATATGAACTGAAGTTTTCCCACACTCTGGTAGGTGACCTAACCAAAAGGGCAGCCTGGGACAGAGTTTCCACAGTTGTTCCCAGTTATTTGTTTGTCTCTCCCCACTCTCTGGCAACCCCACCCTTATATTTTGAGAAAAAAATTATCATCATCCTGAGAAAGTTTTCCTAAAACAAATCTGTGAAAACTCGTACAAATAGTTTTGGTTTCAAGGAATTTATGGGTTTTTTTAAGAAAAAAAAAAACAGAACCAAACAAATTCCCAAACACTGAATGTTAACATGCTCTGCTTTGGTACTATGTGACTGGACTATACAGAGGCAACATGACGTTGGAAAATTAGTCTGTGTGACTGCCATACATGCATGACTTCCACTTAACTAAGTAACAGTGCTTTGTATGCCTGGAGATACACTAGGACTCACCAAACTACTGCAAAGTCTATTGTATAACGAAGCTGAATTATGCCCTCATTTGCTTCTGTAGCAGTGCACTAAACAATATATTTGCCTTTTATTTCAGAAAGCTGAGAGAGAAAGTGAAGCTGACAAAATGACCCGGAAGTTTTCAAAGACTGATGTACTTTCAAGCAGATTACATATGTATGAAAACAAAATCAGTAAAATATTTGTAAACTGTTTCAGTATTCTCATTGTGCTCCCAGAATGAGGTATTTTAACATTTGTGGAGATGGTCGCCTTTGAGGCATGAAATTTTCTAAGAAATACTGATGAGTTTCTAAGATACAAACTCAGATAAAGAGGCTGTGGAAAATGAAGTGAACAAAATGAGCTCTGATCTCTTTTAATGGTGTTGCGTATGATAACTATTAAATTATACCTTTGACATTATTAAGATGTGTTAACAGACCTTGACAGAGCCATGAAACAGACTGTTTTCTACCTTTCGTGGTGCCAAGGAATAGAATCTTGCTTCCCTGAAAAACTGAAAAAAAGATGAATGCCCATGAGGGGGAGGTTGGAAGCCCTCATGTTGTGGGAGCCATGCAAGGTCCTGTGTGATGTTCCTGCAATTCTGCAGAGCAGGCTGGACCAACCACTGCCTCTGGAAAAGCTATTGAATTGAGGTCTCAACACATACTCTCCCTGCCTGTTTGCTGTTATTGCTAACAGTCCTGGGAATCAGAATTGTCTTTTGGAATTTCTGGTAGGCTTAGAGGAGAAAGGGAGAACAGGTATCCCATGAGCTCCCATTCATTGCTGCCAGATGTGTGCTGCTCCCAGTTAGAAGTGATTTCAGTGCATGCTCGTGAGGTGCCGTTTCATTCTACACTTGGTGCAAGGTTCCCTGAGCCTGCCAGCTTTCCCTGTGACCAAAGTACAAGCATGATTCCCACCTAAATTTTTCCCTAATTAGCAGTTTTAATAGAGTGTCGGCAGTTCCACCCATTTGTGAATGTCAGAGCAAATATCATGACCCTCAGTCATTGTTAAATTTTCAAATAAATATAGAAAATTTCACTTTGCTCAGGTCTTGTAGGAGATATTCAGCTTTACATCTGTGCAAGAAAAAGAAATGAAACTTGTTAATAGAATCTGGTAGTATTACTAAACTCATCATATGCCTCCAGTAATGGTGAAAATATGAGAAGACAGAATGAATATTGTCCTGTTAAAGAAGAAGTGTTTGCATAAAATTAAAAAAAACCCTATAAATTTGTTATTCAACTATTTCAGCTAATTTCAAGCTCAGAGATCAAAAAAGAAGTCAAACAGGTGCAAAAAATCAAACCCTAAATATATATTTATTAAAGATGAGTGGCCACTGTTCAGACATACGTATTTAACTTTGAAGCTATCAGTCTGTTTCTAGGTAGATGCAGGAACTACAGCTAATTGTGTTTCCTTTTATTGATTATTTTCCAAAGGACCTTTCAACATTTAATGATGATCTAAAGATCTGAATATTTTAGACTGAGAAATAGAGGATTAATTTTAAGTGATGCATGACAATACCTGTGGTTGAAGTGTTTTATGCCTGGACTTTTTGCTATACACCAGATTTCTTCACTAGCATACATCTGAGGAGTAGAATCATCGCATCTCTTCGTTCTTGCAACATATAGAATGTTGCATGAGTCCTTGGCTAGAAGGCCTTGCAGCTGAAAATTTAAAATTATTCCAGGTCAGTTTTCTTGCTTACTGATTTTTCTGTCTAGTCACCTGGAAGCTGAAGTTTTCTGAAGACAGGAGAAACTTCAGATGTAAAAATCTTGTTTAATCAAGAGTTCTAGTTATCTGTCAGAATGTATTTTATATGGAAAATTTTCAACTAGCTTTAGCTAAATTCTATTTCTATGCTGGAAAAGCTCCTCATAAGAATTAAGAGAGTATACATAAAGCAGCAGTTCAACCATTAGATAAAAGGGTCTTGTAACGGGTTAATTTAACTTTAAAGTTTGCTTGCCAGTTGGAAGGTATAATAAAACATATCCCCAAACCAAGAGACAGCCAGCGGGTCTAATTTTAGGGTTACCAGCTGTTTATATTTGGTGATGCCTGTCATTACAGAACAATTTCTCTGTCTGTGGCTAGAGATTCTAGTGCCAGACTGCAGAGTAATAGAGAAGGAGAGGAGCAGTGTAGATTGGTTAACCTTTACTTTGTGGCAAGCAGATTATCTGCTCATTGGTCTTACACTGTTAATGGGCACTGGCCATCATCAGAACTAGTTGGCTAAAACCAATCCCCAAATGAAGTTTTCTGCGTGTGTGAGCAAGACTGGCCCTTCTTGTTGAAATCTTACTAGGGCTCTGTGCTATGAGATCAAAACTGGAGACAGGAAGGAAAGAGGGGGAAAAAATGAAATTTGGATGAACCAGATATATAATTGAGTAACTCAGTATGTTAGTTGTTTTATGATTTTTATTGGCCTTTTTAATGCCTAAGTGAGCAGTATATGTTGCCAGATTATCATGTCATCTGGTACTTTTGTGGTATCCCCACAAGCTGGGAAAGTCTCATGAGAAAGCCAGATGTCATAGTTTGTTAGTGCTATAAAACACCAGAATGCTGCAAAACTATGAGGAAAACATAAAATCATAAGCTCTTCTGTATTTTCATGGTTATTGTCCTCTTTGAAAGGGCACATTTCTGAGAGGCTTTTGGTATAAGTCTTTCATGAGACATTTACAGAAGCCCTCATATCAGTTCCCTCTGCCACAGTTTATACTAGGACTTTCCTCAGAAAGCATGTTGCTTCAGACTCTTAATGACTTTTCAGAGATACTAAGATTTCAAAAAGTCCTTGTTCCCCCGCAAAATCCTTGTGAGATTCCTGGTGCTTATGCAAATAACCAGTTCATCCTAAACTTAGCTGAGTGAGAAGACTCAATAGGGCAATTCCAGAGACATTTTTCTGGGTTTCTTTCTTTATAGATCAAAAAATGGGAGCCTTTGCTCTAGGTAAAAGTGTATCTTTTAAGGTCCTTTAAGAACACCTGAGGACTCATTATTGTTGCTCTTGCAGGAGCATGTGGATCTGTCACCAAAAGGGAGTCCTAACATGCTATCCAGTATGGAAAAGGTATGCCCTTGGGAGAAACCGGAGCTCAAAGAGACAAGCCATGTGCAGAATGGAGGAGCAAAGGAGGTCCTTGTTTCACAGCCAGGGATCTGATGTAGAAAGAGACTGAATAAATGTCCTCAAACTTTTCACAATAAGTCTGGTCTAAGAAAAGTCTTGATGTGGATTATGAGAAGTATCAAAAATAGTATCAGAAATAGTGTGCCCAGAAGGACTAGAGCAATGATTGTCCCACTGTACTTGGCACTGATGAGGCCAAACCTTGAGCATCTCCAGGGAAGGTGGTGAAGGTTTAGAGAGTAAGTCCTTTGAGGAGCGTCTGATGGAGCTGGGGTTGTTTATCCTGGAGAAAATCAGGCTCAGGGAGGACCTTATCACTCTCTACAGCTACCTGAGAGGAGGCTGTAGCCAGGTGGGGGTTGGTCTCTTCTCTCAGGAGACAAGGGATAGGACAAGGGGAAATGGCCTCAGTTGCACCAGAGGAGGTTCAGGTTGGACATCAGGAAGAATTTCTTCATGTAAAGGATTGTTAAGTGTTGGAATGACATGTCCAGGGAGGTGGTGAAGTCAAGCTCCCTGGAAGTGTTCAAGAAATGACTGGACATGGCACTTAGTCTGGTTGCCAAACTGGTCATTGGTCAGAGGTTGGATTGATAAACCTCGAGTTTAATCCTGCAATGATTCTGTAAAGTAGCTTTGTGGAAATTTATGAGACTCTGTAAATGAGGATTTATCTTTAATTAATGTTTTTATTATTATTTTACCTATCCCATAATCTGTATTAAGCATTCCTGAATACTTATTGAAAGCCTTGATGTAACCAAACAGATTCATCCATGTCAGTGAAACAAAACTCACTGTCCATACAAAGAATCTGGTTCTTTGGGGAATACGAAACTTCCAGGTGTGGTTTTTGCTGTTAGTTTTTTAGAATATTTGAGTAGGGAAATCTCAGGCTTCTTTCAATGCAATAAAATGTCAGTCTTTCATTGATGTCCCCACAAACATGCAAAGATAAATATTGCTACCCTATTATCAGAAAGCATTGCTGAAGTCTATATTCTGTATGATGTGCAGAGCAATAGACAACCAAAGAGTCCTATTCAGCAACCAGTAACTTTTCCTGAACTGCAATTGTGCATTACTACACAAGACCAATTTAGCCCTTTTAGGACTCTCTCTTGCATGGGAGGATTGACACAGAAGTTCACTTGTTCTGTGCTTACTTGATGTGATTTCTACTCATCCTCACAAAGAACAAGGTAGAATGTTTCTTTTAAAAACCAAGAAAGGAAAGCAATTTATGCAAGTAGGGCTTTGTAGTGGAAAGTCTGTAGCAGATGACTAGGAATAGACTTATGCCTTAATTACAAAATCACTTTGTTATGTTGTAGGATTGGAGGAGAACAGGAGAGCCCACTCTCTGATGTGAAAACCTCCTGTCACTGCCAGCAATTTTTTTTTTTGTTTCTAGCAAAGGATTCATTGTAATTCTATTTTGTGACAATTATGAATGCAGAAAAGTAAATAATTCACACTAAGCAGACTTTTTTTTTTATTTTCACAATCCCTTTTTGTTTTCTGCTAACTTTTATGTGCATTTTGTGTTCATTTCTTACAACCCTCTTACTCATGTAAGCTTACCCTGGGTGTGACAGTGACACTGAATTGGATCATAATGGTGGTAAGATTTTGTGAGCTGTCAGCTATGTAAAGTATGACAGACAATTAGGAAGCTCACTGCCTTTGTGCTGAAGTGTGTTTGGCATGTCTGTCTATTTTCCAAGGGAAACACAGAGTATGGTAGGGCAGGCAGGCATGGTCACAACAGGTTACAGTGAGGTATGTCATTTCAGAGCATGCAATTTCCTTTTTGAGTCATTCTGCAAGAAAGGATGAATCACTACATCCTCTTCTCTAACTGTGGTTCTGTCTCTGCATATCAATGCCATGACTAGATGTGAAGTGGATGCACCTTTTCAATGCTAACAGGAGGTGAATGCCACCTATGCAGCAGAATGCCTGGTCCCTTTGCAAAGTTTTTGGAAGAAGTCAGAAAAACATGCAAAGTACATTTGCAACTTTCACAACTGATCAGGCATGGAAGTTGCTAGGCCAATGATATGGGATCTGAGTCATGAAAAAGAAATGAAAATAAAATTACTAATCTGTTTTATTTTTCTTTAAATTTGACATGTGAAGAATTCTGTCTCATAATTGTTCAGGGAACCAGATTCAAACCGTGTTAACCTGCTCTATCAAAGGACATATTAGCATCATGATTTGCTGTTTTCAAATGCTCTATTCCCCAGTAAAAACCACTAGCTCTTTCGTTTGGTGGAGTCTTTTTTGTTTAGATTTTTTAGAATTTTGTGTGTCACTAAAACCGGCAGGTTTGACATCTGACATCAGGGTTTTTTTGCAGCATTTCCAGAGGAAGCTAGCAGCAATTCCCAGTGGCAGCTTCCCAGGACAGAGGGACTACCTCAGTGGATAGTTCATTTGTTATGCAGCATCTGGGATTCTTTTGAGTGTCTCCAATTACTGGCCTGATCCAATTTCCCTTAATATCAAGTATAAGATTCCCATGACTTCAGTGAAGACCAGAACTAGATCCTAAACTTCTATTGACGCTAAACATTGGAGCAGAAAGTGGACTATATTGCTGAGTTTTGTGTAGAACAAAAGAGAACAGAAACTCTGTGCTCATATGCTATAACAGACAGACAGAATGTAAATACGTGATGTTGCTGAGGATTTTAAAATTTTATTTTATTTATTTTTTACAGTGTTTGATGTCTAATATAGTACAGAAAATGACCTAATAGTCTCAGGATCATGAACCCTACATTGTCATACTGTCTTCCTACACATGTGCAAGGATTGTATCTGTTAATATTCTGATGTCTCTATGGTAAATCAATGCCAACAGGAAAAGACAGCCTCACTAGAAACAAATGGTTCTAACACAATATCTAGTGACAGGTATTTGCAGTGCTTTGGAGGCACCATTTCAGTACAAACTGGGATTATACATGAAATTTAGGAATGGTGACTTGTCACATGTAAATGGAGATGCTGTTATGGAGCAAAAATTGTCATAAAAGACATTTAGTTTAAGGGCAACCTCAAATTTGAGGCTGGTTTTTATCAAGTACTGTCTTCTTAATGTATGAAGCTACAGCCCAGCTGCTTATTGGCAACATACAGAATCATAAGCAGTGGCAGAATTACCCCCCTTATAATGTCCTTGGGACACAAGCAATGTGATCATTATAAAATAGTGCACTTAAAAGCTTAACACATGCAATATAATTTTGGTTTGATGTACAGTGTGTAGGAAAAGATTATGTGCATAATGAGAGTGAAGTCATCTACTACTTGAACAGAGAGTGCCTTGCCAAGTGAGCTTCCCTCCCACAGGGATCCTCTGGAGTACAGCTGGGTGAAATAGTTTGCCCGGAGCCTGTTCTTGAGAAAGACAGAAAATTTTTGCTCATATAGATATTCAGGTTAATTTCAATGTATAATTTTTCCTTGGAAAAAAAATCAACAAACAAAGAAACCAAAACCAACTCACCAAAGAAAAAAACCAAAACCAAACTCAAACCAAAATACCTTTTTCATCTTTTTTAGAAACATCAGTGTTTTGGAGCCTTGAGAGATGTAATAAACATAGCAAAAATGCGGACTTCAAAGTACTCGTCCCCACCCTGGAAACAGAGGAGTGCAAGTGGGAGATGATCATGATCTGGTTGTTCTAAAAGAAATCCTGGTCTTGCCTGCTTATTAGACAAATCATGATTTGGGTTGTCCCAAAACATTTTGAGCTGCTCTTTAGCTATTAGGCTTCACTCACTGACTTGTGATAGCAACTTTGTGGCCCAATTCAGACCAGAGGGTTTTTATTTCAGGTAGCCTCTAAAAACTTCCTGCTTTACACTATTCTCTGAACCCTGGCTTTGCTTCACAAGCCAGAACAGAGAATAAGTCTCTTTCTGTGCACATTAAGGCACATCAGGAGCATCAGTGTTGCAAGAGTCTCTTCCTCTCCTGAGAACGCAGTGTGTAGTTATGTGAGTCCTTTAGCAGGCTGTGCAGTGTGGGAGCAGGTTAGTGTGCTTTTGCTTTCACATTATGTACCCAAGGCTTACATTATTGTATGGAATTCCATTGGGAAGGTTATAAAGATAGAGGCTATCTACAAAATTCATGTCCAGGCCTGGCTTCATATTTCAAGTGAGCTGAGTCCAAAGTTGTTCAGGTCAAAAATTTTTTCTCTGGCCTCTTACTGCTCATTGCTCTGTGTGTGTGTGTGTGTGTGTATGTGTCCTAGTTTGGGTTGGGATTGAGATTATTTTCTTCTTAGTCGCTGGTACAGTGCTGTGTTTTGGATTTAGTATGAGAATAATGTTGATAACACACTGATGTTTTGGTTGTTGCTAAGCAGTGCTTACTCTAAATCAAGGACTTTTCAGGTCCTATGCTCTGCCAGCGAGCAGGTGCATGAAAAGCCAGGAGGGAGCATGGCCATGACAGCTGACCTGAATTGGCCAAAGGGATATTTCATATTGCAGAACAAAATACTTGGTATATTAACAGGAGGGTATTGACTGGGAGCAGTTGGTCATGGTCCAGGGACAGGCTGGTCATCTGTCAGTGGTGGGGGGAGTGATTGCATTGTGCATCACTTCTTTCTCTCAAGTTTTTCTTCTTTCTCTCTCTAGTTATCATTATTATTATTGTTAAACTGTTCTTGTCTCAACTCATGAGTTTTACCTTTTTTATCTTGATTTTTCTCCCCATCCTGAGGGGAGCTGTGGGGGAGTGAGCGAGTGGCTGCAGGGGCCTTAGTCACTGATCGGATTTAGACCACATCAGGGAGAATACATCAGACAGTCCAGACAGTGTGTGGGTATGTGTGTGCCTGTTTATGTCACACCCACACATAAGCCCCTCCGTAATGGCGTAGTGAATGCCTTAAATGCAGAGATGCAGCAACATTTATTCTTCCTGTAAAAGAAGAAATTGAGTCATCTTTGGTCTGTATTCTGCTTAGTAGAAGACAGCAAATGTATAGGCTGTCATGTGATGGCAAGACCTGATCCTCATGCCTTCTTTTAAGCACATTTCTCTTGCAGTGAAAGCAACAGGTAGAAAGTTTGTTCAAACAAAAAAATGGCCCTTCAGAGGCAGCCTCAGGAATTCCTGAGAAGCAGAGAAGGCAGCAACATGGCAGGGGGACCAAAGCGCCCCGGTCATGGGCTCCTTCTCCACAGAGGCCCACACCAGGTAGCACAACACAGCCAGGCAGTGTTTGTTGAAAGGGCAGGGTGGCTGCTGTTCACCCCTTTGCTGTCTCTGGCTCGCCTCAGTGGCCGAGGTGAAAGCAGGAGGGGATGTGGCACAGCTGCCTCACCAAGTATCACCACTTTCAAATTCCACTTCTTATCTCAGACCTTCTTCCTTGTTGCTAATTACCACCTACTCCAAGATGTCAAGAACATACTCCCAGGAATAAACTGCTAGATAAACAAACCCCAGACAAACATCAAAGCTTAAAACAAACTGATAAGTCCCTTTGATTGATTTTAAGGGTCGGTGGGGAGAGGTGTGTTTGGATTGGAAGGTGCAAATGTTGAGCGGAGCAGCACCTGCTGCCTTGTGATCTGACCAAACCATTTGGCTCCAAAAGGCCAGGAGATAGGGAATCAGAAATCCATTTGGAGTTACAAAAGCAGCAGGGGAGGTTTAGATGAACAAAGGGGCTCTCCAGGCAGGGCCGTGTGCTGCTTTTTGTCAGCTTGGTATCACATTCCGTGCCCCAGCGTGACAGACAAATGCCAGGCCAGATGATGTGATACAATCGGCCTTGCTGGGATGAGGTCTGTACCTGTATTATATGATGGCAGCAGATGCTGGTTCAATATGGGGGCAAGTGCAGAGTAAACCAAAGCTCAAAGAGCTCAGCAAAAGTTATTTCCAGGTACCTGTGTCAGCAGGCAGGAAGAGAGTTGTTCAGAGACAAGGACAGGATTGGGATGTGTCTGTGTATGGATTGAGCACTTGTGAATGATGCTCAGTTGGAAAATAAAACTTGTGTGTGACTGCAGAGCTCCCACACCCCTCCCTGGGTCTCACAGGCTCTTAGACCTGCTCTGCAGAGATTGTGCTTACCTCGGCTGACACAGGAATAGGAATCCAGCTCATGCCTATTAAACCAGAGATTAGTTGAGAAAGCTTACAAAGGCCTAAATATGCCTAAGATCAAAGTGATATAATTTGCTGTGATGAAGCAGGATATCTTTCCTTCTCTTAAGTCCCAATTCTGCAGAAATACTTCCATGCTCTTAACTACACACATACAGTAATGCCTTCGTTACTGATGGGCTCTCCAAATGCTCCATTAAGCAAGTAGGATCCAAGGACTCAGACTCCCATCAGCTAATTTTAAATACTTGTGTCTGTGCCTGAGAGTGCCTAGAGGGTGTTTCAAATGCTGCAGTGATGCACTGAGGTGGCTCTGTACCATTTGTGCTTTAGTATTTCCTCTAAAGTTGACTCTACATTGAAGAGACCAATTGTAGTGGAAAGGAACACAGCCTGGCTGGGAATTCTGCTTTGATTGCACTGTGCAAAGTTAAAAGTAAAAAAAATGCAACCTACAAACTGTTACTTTACTTACTTGCTTTCATGAGTAAATTAGATTTCCGATCTCTTATAGAAATTGTTAGTTTCATCCTAGGGTTTTTTTTGGGTTTGGGTTGGTTTTTTTTCTGGCAATGAGGGGAAAAAAAAAGAGGGAGGAGAGAAGGCTGTCTCTTTATGGTTATAAATTTGCTGTAACTGATGGAAATTCTAATGTAAAGCTCATGTTTACCAAGCTCAGAAGCTCTAAAAATCCTTTCATTTTTTTCCTTATTTCTTGATGTGAAAGCAAAGGAAATGAGACTAAGAAATGATGGGTGAATGAAAAAAAGAGAGTTCATGTTACTGAAAAATGGAAGTGGGTGGATATTTCAGAAATGCTTGATAAATGTTTGCAAAAGAACAGGACCAATTTCTAGGAAAGTAGTTTACCCTCAGGAATAATAGCAGAAAAGCAATTTTAAGTAAACTATTGAAATTCTCAACTTGAATTTTCATCATACAAATCCATTTCTTGGATCATCACTTATCCAGTTGTAGATTGGATGACTGTGCTTAGTGAAAAACAAGCAATGGAGGTGGAAATTCTGCAAATGAGTTTTCAAAACCATATTAATTTCAGGACAGAGTGACCGACTTAGTCCTATTACTGGCATTGCCTACAGTGTTTAAATGGTGTTTCAAGATGCACCTCTCTACACAAGACAATGGTATTTAAAATTTTCAGGCATGTTCCATTTCTCAGTGATTTTCGCTGAAACCACTTGGAGCGTGTGCAATGACTTTAATATGACTGAAGAAATATTGATGTACATTGAAGAGATCAAGGAGGGACATGTTTTTCTGACTCTCTACTTAAAAAAAAATAAAATAAAGCAACACCACCTCTCTGTGCATTAGACTTCCTGTCTACTGAAATGGCACAAAAAGAAGATCTCTGAGGGCTTTCCAGTGCCAATAGGGATGATTTATAGCTCCAACACTATTTGTTTTAATCTCAAAGCGGGGGAAGGAGAGAGGGAATGGGTACAATGATACATAGAGAAACATTATTTCCCAAAGGCAGGTTTTATTTCTTTAACAATTTATAAAGCTCCAGAAGTGAAATATCACTATTTTGGGACTGGTGTTATATATCAATGAGTTTAGCAGCTGCCAGGCTTATGCATGTATTTTGTACTGTACATACAGTGCAAAGCCCGTTGATTCAGCAGTAGTAACAGGGTCTTTATTGTCATTGTTGCAGTAGATCACCAAATTTTGATCTTAAGAGACAGACTGTGCACTGAGAAATGTCAAAGGCAAACTTGTATAATAGGCAAACCCAACTCTACCTCCACTAATCACTCTACTAAGTGCCTCAGCTGCTGCATCTGACTTATTCTGCTCTTTAGTAGCAGCAGATCTGACTACTGCAGTTCTGTTCATTCTGCTACCATTAACTATGTAGGCGTATAAATGCGACTAGATAAAAATATATATTGATAAAAATTTTCTTGAAGTCTAGTGGGTGGAGGTGGATGTGTACTTTGGGAGAGGTAGAAAACAACCAAATCTTGTGACTCTTACTGCAGTTGTACTAGCTCTAGAGCCCCTATAGAATACTTAAGGGGAGTACGTGGATTTATAGGAAAATTAAAGAAAGGCTTCTTTAAGTTGGAAAATTTAGAGATAAGCAGATATAGCTGTTTTAGTAGAAGGTGGGTTCTTGGGTTCTTGAAGCCATAACCCAATTATTGAGAAGTCTCAAAATAGTACAAATGATTGTATGCAATTCACAGGTCACTCCATGACCTCTTTCTGCCTGAATGCTACTAATTATGAAACCAGAAAGTTTTCTCCTCTTGAGGCTTGATGGAACCTGAGGTAACAGGACAGATAAGATACTTCTCTTCTGGAAAGTAGATATAGATGTTTCATTTTGGGTTTTTACACATAAAGTAGGAAATAAACTTTCAGAGGGTCTCTGCAGCTCCCCTTTTAAAAGGGGCTCTGTAGTAATTGCCTGTGTTACCTAAGTTTTCATCTCAGAGTACAGTTGAGTTGAGAAAGGATATAGCTCTGCCGAGATACAGACACTGTTCCCTTGAGTATTTTCTCTCCCTTCAAACTTAGGGTTTTTTTGTGTTGGAGAAAAATCAAATTTTCAGCTCTGCAGCTACAGAGCCTTTACTGTCAGCAGAATCAGCGTATTTTCCTTAGGCAAAGGCAAAAGAGACAATAGAAGGGTACTATATACAGTGTGCATTGTTACAGCCTCAGCAGGGACTTCTAGTATGGCAATGATTATGGGAATACAGAGTCAGGCAGGGCCATAGTCTTCTCTGAGACTTTTGGGATTCCAGAAAGCTCTTGCAGACACTGATGCATTTTTCATTGCTTTTACTGGGTGCTAGTTCTCTGGATTTAGCTTATTATTATAGGATGTTTGACTATTTATTTGCTTAGAAATAATTTAGTCCAGAGTTTGCTGAAGACTCCACTTCACTTGAGATGCATCAAGATTCAAAAGATGAGAAGCAGAAGTTTGCTTGGTATTAATATCACTGTTGTTCTAGGGCTTTGAAAATTGCTGGTTGTGGCAGTGAAATGGGGAGCAGGTTTACTCATTTCTGATGGGGCTTGCAAAGTAGAAGTCGGCTGATTTTTCAGTTCTTAAGAATGTCTGCATAGTTTGTTAATCCCTGGAAGTGGGAAGCCAGCTTTTAAAAACAGCAGGAGGGACTGGACCTTTGGTGTTTGCTAGCTCTGAAACTGGTATTTAGCCAGATTATTCTTCATTTCTCACAAAAGGGGAGTCATAGTGCTTGCTGAAGCCAAATGACAGTTGTGGGAGCTGAGACTTCCATTTACTACATGCAACAGCAAAGTTAAGAGGAAGCCATGACAGCCAGATGTTTGTTTTACATAATCCAGAGGATGCAGATGTCTTTCTTCAGCAATGGATGTTCTGTGTTTTTCTGTAAGGGCTGGTACTTAAGGAACTGTCTCTAGGTTGTGTCTTGGACTATGTCTGAGTGGAGTGAAGCAAGGATCCCTTTCCTCTTTACAGGTTACCTGAGGCACCTTGGAACCAGGGGTGAAAGAATAGTTAGGACTATGTGCCTGCTTATCCCAGAGGAGAGTGGGTGAGAGAAGAGCTTAAGTGGCGGCTTCCTTCCTGCAGCAACCTACACTGAACCTGAAGAAAGGGAATAGAATAGAGTAGAATAGAATAGAATAGAATAGAATAGAATAGAATAGAATATTTCAGTTGGAAGGGACCTACAATGATCATCTGGTCCAGTTGCCTGATCACTTCAGGGCTGACCAAAAGTTAAAGTATATAATTAAGGACATTGTCCAAATGCCTCTTAAACACTGACAGACTTGGGGCATCAATCACCTCTCTAGGAAGGCTGTTCCAGTGTTTGACCACTCTCTCTTTAAAGAAACTCTCCCTAATACCCAGTCTGAGAAGTACAGGCTGTAAGGAAGAAGAACTTGAGAGGAGCATGAGGAAGTCAGCCTGTGCACAGCTGTTGGGCTGCAAATGCAGCATCTTTGAAACCAGCTCTGTTAAAATAGAGCCACTTAAAGAACATGGCTTTTTTTATATTATTGCCTATTGTGGTGCCCTAAAGTTGGCAAGAAAGTTGACACTAGATCTTGAAATCCAACAAAGTATACTGTCTTACAGTAAAAAATGTAAAAGGAAGAGATGTTGGGACTGATGAATTTCCAAATAAAATTGTCCTTTGCATCACAGAAGTGTTCGTAGTCTCTGTGAAGAGTCAGGAGATGAGTTAGAAAGGAAAGAGTGGAATAAAGCAAGTCGCAGATGCCTTAAAGGATACCCAGAATTCAGATCATTAAGGTGACGACTGCAAAACACTGTGTCCTCAAACAATAAAGTGGAGAGAAACCTAGCTGCAACCTGAACTAAAATGTAGGAATATGAATGCTGAAAAAGACAAATGTTTATTCTGCTGGCAATAAGGCTACATGGATGACAAAGTGAACAGATTTCTCTGAATGCTGTAGGCTACATCTATACCAGTCACACACAAGCATCATCAGGCCTTGAGCAGTGGCTGGTCATTGTTCAAGCAGTTCAGTTGTTCACACAATATCAACAAATATTTTCCATATAATCTCTACATGTGAGTTAGGCCATAGAACAAAGCAGAGATCTTTATGAATAAGCAGCCTGGATGCAGCCACACTGCTTTGTTGGGAAAATGAATCTTGCAACCATGCTGTTAGACTAACATGTAACAGATCACAGTCCAGATTCCCCTGATATTGTGCATGATTTTGCTTATAATTTCAATGGTGCTTGCTGTAAAACTGTTTAGGTTTTCCTCTCTTTCCTTCAGTGGATAGAAATCTTTTTTATTTCAGCTGTATTATATAGGCAGGCCAAATACAATCCCAATGGTTACAGTAAATGTCAGTATTAGACTGCAAAAATGTGGCTAAGTGCAACCAGCTTACAGTAAAAATACCTTGAGTCCATAGGTAGGCATGGGACATGAAAAAATTCATGAAACAACACATTGGAGCTACCAGGAGCACTGAGCCAGAGCAGAGATCATGTTCTAGGAGAAATTATAGCACTGTGTATGTGTGAATTCTTGTGGATAGATCTTGCACAATAATCGTAATTAGAAAAATTAAAGTTTCAATTAACTGTCACACAAGAATGGCACATGTGACTTCCCATGTAGAAAGCTAGGGAACTACAAATTGTGGACTTTGTAGGATGGTGCTCCTGTTCCACACCAACATATCCTCAACGTGAGAAAGGTCACTGTTCTCAGTGACCCTGGCTTTCATCCAACATGTAGAGCCAAAGAAAGCATGTATTGGAGGAGGTGGAGGAGGACACTGCTTCATGGTGAGCTGAAGATAGAAACACATTGGACATGTAGACAGTGAGAACACAGAGAATTTCTTCAGCTTCAGGGAACAGTGGACAGACAGAACTGTCTGTTCTGCAGTGAAGAGGTACAATGCACCTGTTGAAACAAGCACAGGACTGGTCAGAAAGCTCGTGCTTCTGACCCTAGACATCTGTTGACTTTTGAGAGACTCCAGCTGCACTCTGAAAAATGTAAAGTGTTTAGGAACTAAAGGGTGGGAAGAAGTTCAGTGATTTATAGGGATGCCTAACTTATCTTTCTAGATTCTGCACATGCTTATCAGAAGCCTGTGAACTCTTGAGACAGTTAGCACATAGTGGGCGTATGGTGAGATACCAACAAACAGGCATTTGAAGGAGTAAAGAAAAATGTAAGTGATATATCAGGCTTTAAGTACTATCAAGCAAAGCAGCCCTGGAACTATGGTGACTGTGTCTACAGACACACCTCTAAGCTACTGCGATTGTTCCTTTGGACCAAGCACCACAAATTTATGTCCAAAAGCAAAACCCATCCAAGGGGTTTTGTGTCAGCAGTCTACCTTCCTCTCCCTTACATGTCTACAATAAATTACTACAAATCTTCTTTCTTTTGAAATTTAGGGAAGATCAAATATGTATCATGTCTATAAAAGTAACAAGCCTTTAGGAAAAAAAAAGTCAACAAGATGGTTTCAGCTAATGTTTGATTTTACGCCTGTGCCAGCCCAGACTGCAGATAAGGCGGACTGGGCAGGTGTAAGTAAAAGCAGATGTGTCTGTCTGACTGGCTCGCACATGAACAAAGCATGGTGGTGATGCCCTTGTTCAGAGTTTGCATCTTGATTAATTTTTAAGTGCACCTGGCACTACAAGGAGGGAAGGCAATGGACTCTGGTATTGAATGCTGGCCAGTATTCCTGGAGGGCTAGACTTTCAAATGTCTACCTCTGGCATTGCAGAAACAAAGGTCTTTGGGCATGTGGGCACACGATGAATTTAGGCACCTTTTAGAACTGAAGAGCAGGGTAAGATGTTGTATGGATACACGTCATGTGGGGTTTTGGAAAGTGGGCTGTAAGAAGTGAAGAAAGCAGGCTATAGCAATTGTCACCAGAGCGTTGATACACAGGAAATGAGGTATGTTAGTACTGGAAGGGATGAAATGACTGAGATTTTGGAATACAGATATCCAACTACTTTACCTTTAGGTGGAACATGAACATGTGATCTCAACACAATCCATTAGAAAGCAATATGAATAAGCTTATACCAAATACATCAAAACACCTAGCCTGTGTAGTAGTTAAAACTACATTGATCATGGAGGAAAGAGTAAGGCTTATGAGTATTTTGAGGGCTCACAGACACATATGCAGTATATCCTATTGCGAATATAAAACAGCTGGAACCCTGGAACAGAAGACAAAATCCCTGAGTATGCTACAGTACCTTTCCATCCCTCATGAGACACTTCAGGCAGCTGAAACAAATGTACTAGGAACAGAAAAATGACTCATACTCCAGCATTAATTGCTTCATAATAAAAGACCACAGGATGTTACTTCTTGTTTGGTGAGTATTGACTTTGGTGTGCAACACATGATCCTGAGTGCAGGGAGCCAAGCAATCATACTGTTGGATTTAGGGTAGGCTTGGAAGATTAAATGAAAATGTAGGTCTTGCAAAGATGAGCCAGGAAACATACTCGGTGGTCAGACATGAAAGGCATACATAGAACAGTGTGCATAGTGCAAAGTGCTGGCAGCAGCATGAGACTACTCTCTGATGACGTCCCAGGCAAACACTGTGAAGTGCTCTGTTCATACTGAAGTGCAGAAATTGCATTGTTAAAATAAATTATAATCCAGTTTCTAAAAGCCGGCTTCTCTTTTTAGATGAAATCTTTGTCTTAAAGGGCTGTTTTTTTGCACTATTTATAATGTAGGACTTTAAACAGCCAGGAGCCAATAACTGCTGGAAAGAGCATAAAACGGATGACTACCAACTTTCAGCACAGGGAAAGCTGGGCAGAAATGTTGACTCACAGGTGTGTCACTAAATCACTCTGCCAGCTTGAATTGTTCCTCGGGTGATGCAGTCTGAGCACCACACCTGTCTAAGGGCTGTGCCTGCACAGATGAAGAAATATTACTCCAATTAGTTCATAAAGAGAAAAAGATTGAGAGGGGATAGAAGTGAATTTTTTCTCAGTATGCATACACATGAAAGAAGGAAGCCCCAGGAAGTCAGAAGAGATGGCTAAGGTAAAGGACAATAATGTCACAGGAGTAACTTCAAAAACTAAACGTGAACACAGTCAGACTGGAAAATTCAAATAAGTTTCTTATCAACAAGGAACAGCAGGGGTAAAAAAAGAGTCATATGTAGTCCAGTGAGAAGCTCAATCAACTCAGGACTGGACTGTATTTCTAAGTTTGCAGGAGATAGATTCGCAGTTCCAGAATTTCCCTTTTCATCCTACATTCCTATATTTTCATAAAGGGAATACCAAGGTTTGCATCCAAATATGCTAACTGTAACTGTCGACAGCTGTAGGTATTCCTGCCAAGGCTGGTCTGTAATTGGGATATTTATATGTTCAAATGACCATTTGGGCAGCTATCTTCTGGTCTGTGCAACTGTGTGGCTTGCATTTGCAGAAGTGGTTGTGCACTCAAATGGACTTGTACAGTGCTGTGTGTATGGAGCCTATGCAAATTATGAGCTAATTAAAAATATCTTGAAGTGAATAGGTTAAAAAGCTATGTCTGCTATAGCTGTTTGTTTCACTGCTGAATCCAGCATTTCTAAGTATTAGCATATGAAATAGGGGCATTAATGAAACTACCTTTAATATATTGGCACCACTGAAATAAATCTTTTAGTATTTGGGGTTTTTTTCCTAATTTTTCTTCAAAAAGACTGTTTGTGGGGAAGTTCCCTCCTAAGACTAGTTGGATGACTTTCTAAAAGAAAACATTTTCTTAGATATTCTTACTTTTTTACCAAAGCAGCAGGACAAAATCTTGATGCTATCCTTTGGGGAATACAGACTTAACATACTACTTCAGCTAACCCCAAAGTCATTGGGAGTGAAGATCTCTGAAATCTCATGAGTTCCAGTTTAGCAAAAGACTTTAGCACATCCTTAACATTAAACATGTGGGCTGTGCCTTTGAAGTCAGTAAGTGTACTCACATGCTTTCGTCTGCTGCTGGATTGGGCTTTGACCACCTGTTTTTTATCTCAGCAGGACAGAGCACCCAGTCATTCCTGATATCCCCTTACCCGTGCTAGTGGTTCCTGGGCAGTCAATAGGCCCACTGTTCCTGTAAGGCTTGCTCAATTCAGACAATCTTAAGCCCACCAGTAGCACTAGAAATTTCATACTGTTTGGCATTCTGCTTGGATTTTTTTTTTTTATTTTTGACTGATAATTCTGTTTGAGTTGCACTGCTCCAGGGATTCCTGCACTCTTCCCCTCCAGACAGACTAGTTAATAAACATTCATAATTGCAGGCGGTCCAAGACACAAATTAGCTTATCCCTTGTAAATTTGTTTATTCACTTACTTGAGTCAAGCTTCCATTATTTTGTTTTTCTTATACCTACAGGAGGGAACAGAAATCAACCCCCTGAGCCCCTCCAGTCTGCATATTCACTAGTTTTTCTTTTAACGTGCCAAAATACTCAATTTGTATTTTCTTCCTCAGTCTGAAAGGAAAATAAGGTAGTGGAAAATTAACTCCAATGAAAAATCAAGTGCATATAAGTGCAATCTAATGAAGAAGATTTATTTTGAGTGTCCAGAGATATGGCTGCTAATTTCCTCGTCTGGGGCCCAGACTCTGAAAGTACCTTTCTTTTGGGGAATGGCTGTGTGCCACTGGCTGGTATCACTGGCTGGTTGTGCCTGTTTGCTGCTTATGGCCTGCCAGCTCCAACATTTTCCTGTATTGACAAACAGAGTCCTTGACCTACTTTTGTAGACTAAGGTCTGATTCTCTTCTCAGACTGATTTTGGGACCAATATTGTTTTATTGAGTTTGTTGGAGTACCTACTGCAAGTAAAGCAGAGAGGAGAGAAGACAAGACTACTGGGGGCAACAAATGGGATTTAACTAACAGTGTTTTTGGGTTTGGAGACAGTTCCCTGTTCTCTGTCATTCCACTGCTATCGAGTTGCACACAGTTTTCTGCTGACTGTTCTGGATATTCACATTGCCTTATAATGCCATTGACAGATGCAGTGATACATCCTGACATTGGCAGAGTGAGGGCTAATTTTACTACCTAGAAAACATCAGTGAAAAGGAGTGAATCTTCACAGAACAGATTCAGGATATTGCCTTTTTTTCCTATGTTTATGAGAGGAAATGACCATCTTGCCCTGCATCAAATTTGCAGATGCTCTCTGGAACATTGTTCTTGATAAATTTGTAATGTCAATGTCTCATTTTTCAAACCTACATTTTCTTGGAAGAAGTAATGTCATACTGGGCCATGGAAAGTAATTTGCCTGGGTGGGAAAAGTAAAAATTATACTAAGAGAAAAAAGAGAATAAGGATGTTTAGAGAGAATGAAATTATGGAAAAGGAGCAGGACCTGTGAGTTTTCTCATTTCAGAGTTCTACTCCATGAGATTTTGTTGTTTCTTGTGACTCAAATATCAGCCATCAGACATCATCTTCTCAAAACCAAATTGTAATATATATATTAAACCTTGTCTTATTTTTAGAATTACTGGGTTAAGAAAAACAACCATAGTGGAGAAACAGTAGTGAAAAAGAAATCAGACTTTTGGAATTCATTTGGCTCTTCTTTCATTTTACAACCTTTTAAAGCTCTTGTTAGGGAAATGCACCTCAGGAGAAGCTCAGAAGTCAATAGGTCAAGGATTTTATTAATTAACTCTGAGCATAAATTTTTAGGTTTAGAATTTAAATGCCAGCACACTGTGTTGATTTAAACAACATACTCAACTGTAATCCACTGTGCTGACAGTGTAAGCAGAATTATAATCATAGCCCAAAACTAGCTCTAAACTAGCAACCATCTCATCTCTTCATGTTCTGTTGATTTTCATCCTCCTGATTTACATCACCAATACATGAAATATTCCCATCTCATGGCAGTCATCTTAATTGAGAAAGCGGAAGCACAGGGATGATACTGAGTCAGGAAAATGGAGACAGACAAGTATGAACTTTCCATTATTCTGGATGCTGGTTATAAATGTTTTTCCTCTTCTGAACTTTGACTTGTTATAGTTGGAAAATCATTACAGCAAGTAGCTGTAGATGCCATTCAGTGAATATTACATGTCTGTTTGGCTCCTCTTCTAAATCCTTCATTTAGAAGTTTCAGCCAATCTGTGTAATCACTTCTAGTCAGTCTCATAACTTTTGTCTGCAAAAGATGTACATCAGTGCCTGTCCACTGCAGCTTCCCTACAATGTAATGGTGATGTGTCAAACCAAAACACAGTGCAAGATTCCTTCCAATTTTCCTGACACTTTATAGAAAGTGTATTTGTTCTCAAAGTAGGTTACTATTTCTGAAAAGTGCTGTAGTGACAGACCTCCTGATTCATGCCTTCAACCACATAACAGAAAGAGCATGGTTAGCAGTAACACAGCTACATCTGGCCTGCCTGTAGCAAACTTCCAGGGATGAGAGGAAATTCAGTTTCCATGCCCACTTAATTTTCACCTTCTCTGTTAGGACAGACAAGAAGGATGCTGGTTTTGGACTTTCCATCCTCATTTAAAGCCTGATCTGTGAAGTCTCATGACCTTAGGCTTACTGAATGAGCCTGACAATGAATGACACAGAACGGCTTAGGGCAGAATTGCAGTACGTTTAGATCAAAGGAGACTGCAGGCTTGCTATGAGAAAGAAATATAGTACTTTTTATTTTACACACTAATATCCTTCATTTGACCAGGCCCATTCACACATTTGTAGATGGTTTGGCAGGGCTGGAAGAGCTCTGTAAAACCTGGACTTTTGCATTGACACTTCTTTTTCTTACATCATCTGAGACGTTCCGCTTCCAATTGCTTTAATGCTTTTCTATACTACCTCTTTTCGTGGCTGGTCATTTGACTAGAGTTACAAATATTGAAAAAAAAAGGTCTCCAAAGGAGAGAATCTGTTTTGTTGTGGTTGTAATTTGTTTCAACGTCCTGGGATCACATGGGCAAGGCAGAAAGCAACAGGAAAGAACCCTACTAGAAACATAGTGTCAGTGGGGAGAGAAGACAGGAGAGGCTGACAAAGGATTGCTGAACGGATAAAAGGCAACTGGATTGTCATCATAAGGAGCTGCACAATGAAAGGAAGTTATATCCCTATTTGGTATCAGATTGAGATCTGTGAAAAAGGGTATCTATCTTGTCATACTGCATGTATCCAGTTTCCCTCTAGGAAGCTGGCAGCAGTTACCAAGAACAAGATATACATGACCTGAAGGACTCAAAATGCTGTGTGATGGCTCTATTTAATTCTCTTCCAGTCTGTTTTCACTGATTGACCAAATTAGGTAATTTCTGCAATGGACAGTAAGAGACTAATAAACAGGTTGTACTTCTTGCAAAACATAATAAATCAGAAGGAACACCTGGAAGACCCCAGAGCTAACACAGACTACACAAATTTCCGTGCAAAGAGTGGTAGAGGCAAACTGGAACCTAAGGGAGAAGCCCATATGCAAGGGCAACAGCTCGGACACTCAAGGAAATGGAATTAAAGTACAAGTTCATTGATTTTTGGATGGGAATTATCTGAACTGTAGCCTGAGTTTGGCAATATTTCACATGAGAGCAAAGCTGCTACTTTTTCATTATTCTTGAAAATGAACCTTTTCCCCAGAGTTCTCCCATGCTGGTAGATATTGGTAAAGCTAAAAACACTAAATTGACATCATGGTACAAATGGTTGTAAATAGAATCAAAATAGATTTTTTTAAAATCCACATGGTTTGGTTTTGTAATTTTTGAAGGTTATTTCAGTTACAAAAGCTCATCAGGAAATGGGGATTACTTCCCATATGATCTAAGGACAAAAAATTGACATCTTAGAAGTGTCAGCTGACAATCAGAAAAAGGTTTGCATCAAAGAAGTATTCAATTTTAGTATTTAGAATATTTTCTAATAGCCATTCATCTTAATTTCTAAGTTTTCCAACTCAAATTTTAATTTTAAAACGTCACCATAAAATTCCTTTTTTTTTTCCCTAAAACCTGCATCACTGTCAAGATATTTTCATTTTTTTAGTTACAATTATTTCCATAATTGAACTACAGTGATTCTTTACTGTTTACCATTATGTTTTGTTGTATATTTTTCTTTCACAAGTGCCCCCTAGAACTGATAGCAGAGGTAAGTGAAATATTCTCCTGTTGCAGGATAATTCTTTCTTTGGTAAGCTATTATATCTTATACAAAGTCTATTCTTACAGTTCTAAAATTTCTGATTACTTTCTCTGTTTTAGAAATAGATCAAAATGGTCATGCCAAGTCTGCACAATACATTTTTAAAGTGTCAGTCAATATCTGTTAGAATAAACGGAAGTGAAATTGTATTTAAACTTTTAAAAGGAAAAGATGTCTAATAAGCATGATATTTTATTTGGGGAATAGAAACTATGAAGATTGTGAAAATCAGTGAAGTTAGAACCAAAATATATGCAGAAAAAACATCCTGAAGAATCTGAAATATCTGTTTGGAAAATTACATGCAATATTGTGTTAGGATTTAGTTGCCAAAGTTGCCTGGCTGATTCCTGGGGATTATTGACTGCAAGTCTCCAGTGTTTCACAGTGACATGATTGCCATTTCTCTGTTTAGTTAATTGAAGATTTGAGTAACTCATGGTAAAGAGAGACAAACAAAAAGAGCAATTGTCTTGTGGTTGTTTTGTGGTGTGAACTTGAAGGGCCATACCCTTCCAATGAGTTAACACCTTGTCCCCAGAGTAAAGAAGGATAAAAATAAAGATCTGAACAGTATTGTTCCAGTTGAGTAAAATTAGAAGCCGTTTTTAACAGCCCTGGCTCTGCCATGCTATTGTTAGAACTTGTTCACTCGCTGAAGTGTGCTGCCTGACGCTACAGTGTGCGCTCCCTCCTCGGAGTAAGAGCTCTTTTCTGGTCACTTTCTGGAGCCAAGAATGTGCCATATAAAATGAAGCAGCTATTAAAATGTGCATGAAAAAACAATTTGCTTTGTGCCTAGTTATACCTTCAAGGGTGATCGTTATCAATGTATTTAATCTGAGTCTCTGTGTATAATCAAGCACAAAATACAAAATGGTTGTAAGCATAATAAAACCATGGCAATAGGAAAGCCAGTGGAGACAACTCAGTGATTTGCTGAAAGTGTGTGGGGATTGAAAGAAGGGAGGAGAAGGAGGAGGAAGAAGAACAGGAGCCCTGTGAAACAGAGGGTTTTCCTGTCATTCATTCAGAGTGTGGTTTTTGCAAAATTTATGCTGGCTGGTTGGATGATCATTGCAAACTCTTCACAAGAAGGAGGGATTTTTGTACAAAATTGCATGAACTGTAACATGGACACTGTATGGATAGGGAACAGGACCCTAAAAAAAGAGCACAACAAAGACCCTGCCTCTCGTAAGTTATTGGTTCAACTGATTCCTTCTTCCATTAATTTTTATTGAAACCATCATTTGTATGTCTTAATAAACTAGTCATGGTAGAATGACCCCAAAAGCATGAGTTTCATTCCAATATGCTTACTTTTCTAGACCTCGGTTAAACAATTGCTAGCATATTTATGTCATTAACATACATGAATATTTTGTTAATAACAGTACTACATATATTATTGTTTCCCTCTTCCTTTCAAAAGGATATACCATGCCTTGTGTTAGCAAGTTACAAAGTGTAAGGGAAGGAGTTAGGAAGGTAAAAGACAACATGCGGTCTTGGAAACACAGACAAAAATTCTAGGTATGGGAAAAATGCACATCTTTACAGGCAGTTATTCTCCTTTCAGCATGAGTGGGATTTTCAAGTCAGTGATTCTATATTGCTGCACGCACTGAGAGAAACCAGTGGATTTAGATAGGCCTCTAGAATCCTAAGACAAGAAAGAGCAAATATTTGGTGGGCTGCTAGGGAGATAAACTTCACAGTGATATCTGAAAGTAGAAGGAAAACATCAGTACAACATCGACCCTTCCTTTGTCTCATCCTTTCCCTTTCTGCGAACCCTCCAAGTGATGGTCTGTGGTGGTATGAGGAACTACCAGCAAGACAAGACACCTGCAAATTGCACAGAGACCCAAAACTGCAGATTTCTAAGATTTATTTGGATTTACTAACATGCCTACATATGGACTTAACTGTCCATTCTAGAATCTGTCTTCAAAATCATGATCCATAGTTTGCAAAAACCCATTACTGAGTCCCTATGCAAAAGTGGGATAGAAGAGGCACTGACAAAATCATATTCCTGTGTAACATAGCCTGAGTGTAATCTTGACTTCAAGGATTGTGCAAGATCGAGGATGTGGAAACCCTAGTATGTGGCCTGAATCACTCTTTGCTTTCTGACATCCAGGCCCAGGAGTCTGCTGAAGTGTGCACTGTGTCATAGTGTTGCCTCAGAACTCAAGCCAGGCCTTGATCCTCTGGACTGTTGAAAAGTTGGTAGAGAAGATGCAGGTAGGCAGTCATTCCCACATAGCTCACTCCTTCACACATTTCTAAGTGAAGAACTGGGGTCTAGTCATATGTGTTTCTTAGGTGAATAATATATCTCCTTCTGTCCCTTAAGACCCTTTATTTTACTTTGAACTTTCATTATATCAGACTTTTTCGCAAGTGATAATTAAAACAATAAGTACCTTTGTCTGGATTTAACTTTAGCAGAATTCTTTTCAGAGAGATACAAATTACATTCTCCTTTTCTAAAAATAGCACTGGGGGAGGGAAACCTGGTATAGTCTCTGTCAAGTATTAGAAGGTCTATACAACAAGCTTTGATTTCCTCTACATAGAAGAATAACCTGGCAAAATTCAAGGGAACTGCAGCTGTTGACTGGAGGAATTTCTAAGGCATTTGCCTCTCACTTACTGAAATGTGTTAGTCCTTGGACATGGTTCCTTCTTTGAATGTGGTAATGCTTAGACTCTTGCGTTGCCTTTGATCACATACTTTAATCATAGAAATTAGAGATGGAACAGACATATTCATTCATCTAGTCCATTTCCTCCTGCTGCAGAATTGCTCTGCAGTTTATTTTTGAGGGCTTTCTAGTGCTCATATTTCTCCCTGAGATCAATGGGAGTTCCTCACCCAGATCAAGGCCAGTGAATGGCTCATAACTTGTGAAACTCATACTGAATTGTAATTTGTAGGATGTTGGGTGGTACAAATGGTGTAAATATTAGAGTATTTTTCTCATCCAGGTTGAAGCAAAGCATCTGCTGGAGAAATAAGCATGGTTCATTTGTGCAGGTATTAGATGAGTAGAAAGCAAAGGATATAATTATTATTTCTCTGTACATTCAGCTTTCTAAACACAAGTGTCTTCCTGTGTGCATCATATATCTTCTCTGTGCAATGTTTCCAGTCAACTCTTCATTCTTCCTTGATGTTTTTCTCTACACAGAACTGCTCAAGCTTTTCCTCACCGTTTTTTAAAAATGCTAGATTAGTGTTTTGCTAAGTGAAAAAAAGTATCAATTTTTAACCAGACAGACTAGTTGTGGTGTATTCCTGACATGTTAACATTTAAGAAAAGACAGCCATAAAGTTTTGCATTTCTTATGGTGAATTTTTACGTTTCAGTCTTCGAAGAAATTGCTAATTGCCTATCATCTCTGTTATGGAAATTATGACAGAAATTTTGCCTTTAGGTTTCTGGTAAAACAATATTCTCTAATTCAATGATAATGCAGTAGGGGCTGTTTACACTTTTCTTTATTACGGAATTTGTTATAATCCCTGAATCTTACCTCCATCCAACATTCCCCACATTAATTGTTGTTTCACCTCAGAATGTTCTGATGCTTTGCAATATTCCCCTGACTGCCATGATACAGTCTATCTGGCATTTCCTTTTTAGTACAGTACTCTTCAAAGTAATTAAAATATAAGCCACAACATGAAAAAGCCTGAATTCAGCTGTCAGGCATGTCTGCATATCATGGCACAGGTCCGACAGTAAGCTTCTTAAACGACGCCCTGCCACAGAGTTCCACGAAATGGAAGATTGCCAAACAGTTTTTAATTCATATAATTTAAACTCGGTGGCATGAATGACTAACTGTGAAATGTAGAAAACTGTCGAAAGAAGTCCAAATACTTGCTGAACTACAAAATCAAATGTGACTTTTCAGCTTGCCCTGTGGTTTGTAGTTAGTGTTCATTATCATGTAACAAAACGTAGCATCTCTGGTACCTGCTGCTTATTTAATACAGGTAGAAATTCAGCCCTTGCCCTGATCTGCAGCAGTGGGAACTGTTTCTCTAACAGCAGAAGAAAAACATAGTACGTAGTAGCAAACATGAAACTGCCCTTGCCCCAAATATATTTTAAGTGGGCATCTAATGAGCAGGGCCAAAGGAATTCTATGGAGGAGGAAGTCTTAAAATAGTACGGTTGTGAGCTGAGCTGTGCGAGGTATTTGGCTGGCTCTCAACCCACAGAAGGCAAAGTGTCACACAACAGCCTAGTGTTGCTGGGGGCAGGTCATTGTTAGTCCCCGCAGGAAAGGGATTAACTAGACAATTGCCTTTCTGCAGAGCAGAAACAAACTTCCCCATTAATTGCTACCAGCCTCTTCCTGTTCCAGTAGGTTACTCTGGCTTCTTTCACTGCAAAGCCTTTGCTATCAGAGCAGACAATATCTATGGGCACAGGAGGCACTTCCCAATGAACTCTTTCTGTATTTGCTCTTCTGCATTGCAACCTGATGTGACAAGACTTGCCCTTTAGCGATAGCAAAAGTATCTTAAAATTTACCAAGGAAAATCAATCATTACTATTATGCACAGCAAATAACTACAGCATAAACTTCCTGTTCACTTTCAGGGTAAGGAAAAACCTGTGTTTTATCATGCCTTTCTCAAAAGAAAAATTAATTTTTATGGTACTTGGTTTATATTTTTCCACCTTAGCTTGAATTGCCATTGCATGAATTGCCATCCTGGAGCAGACCAGTAAACTAGCTGAAGTGTATTATCCTCCTTCCCTCCAGGTAAAGTCCAGGCTAGATGTCTCTCAAGACAGTGAGGCTGCATGCCTGCAGAAATGCATATTTTCTACGTCTTAGCTCATTGACCACTCACAGACAGAAGCCTGTGTTTTACAAATGTACCAAGGCACAAGAATTTTGTATTTTAGATTAATACTACATTATTGCTGCTGAAGAACTGGCATCTTGTTCCTGTGTTAAAAAAAAAATCTGCACTTTTATCTTCCTCTGAGGTTTGGAGAGGGGCATAGTACAGTCTGATCTTGTTTCATTTTTGTGTTTTATCCTGTATTCGCTTTGGTATGGCTGAATAAGTCTGAAACCAGTCATATAATTCCCATCTTTTCTCTTGCTATCACTTCTAGCAAAACTTCTAGTTACTCATTGAGGTTCGTGGACTATTTGAAGATTTATCTTTTCTGTCTACTCTCCTGCCTCCTTCATATAGGCTTACAACTTTTTTTTTTTGCAAATATTAAGATTTCTTCTTGTGTAGATGTGTAAAAATATCAAAATTCCCCACCATCCTGCTATTAAAATTTGCCCCTTTGTGGATCCAGGAATTTCCTGCATTTTCTGGATTCTCCCTGTCACTCTGAGCAGGGGTTTTCTGACAATGTCACTCTTCTCTCTTGCAATGGTACACTTCTTGAATCTCTCCTGTCCTGCTTTCACAGATTCTAGTAGCCTTTTTCTTCTTTCAGTCTTTTTCACTAGTGCTTGTGCTCTTTTCCTAATGTTTATGCCCCTTCCTCAGTCTGCAGTAGACCTCAGTCCTCCTCTTTGCTCATTCACAACATGTAATGGGAATGTATCTTATTTCCAAGAGTTTAAATGTTGTGATCACGATTACACGTTTGGGGAAACTCTCCTGGTTTTATATGTCAAGCACCTTTCCTCCCTTCTCTAAGACACACAGGACCCACCCAGGCTCCCAATGTACAGTTCTCTTCCTACTGGGAAGGGAAACAAAACTCAGGACTGAAAACTCATAGAAAGTTCCGCACTGAAGGTTATTGCACACCACACTCAGGCACTGTAAAGCATGAACTTTTTACCTGAAATACTATTAGTAGCCTCAGTAAAGAACACAAAACCTTGATTGTTTCCCAAAAATGTTTTCATGTGTTGCCTGAAATGTGTACACTACACCCGACACTTCAGAGGAGGATGAATATCCCATTTTGGGCACATGATCAACTATACTGTGCTATATCCTACAACCTATAACTGTGGGATATATTTCTTGCTGCATTATTATTGATTATTATTTTGCAGGTCTCACTGGTAGCACTGTATATCTCAATTTTAAACCAGATAACTTGAAAGTATAAGCGAATAACTGTTTAGCAAGTGGAATTAATGACTGAAAATCTAAATTCTACATATTTGATAAAGCTTTGACTCTGCTGTAATTTCTTTTCTCTGAAATGCAAGCCTGTAGAAATTGTTATTTTTTTTCCTTTTCCTACAGAAACATTCAGCATTTTTACCTCTTTATCTACTTGTGACCACTTGATCTTCTGAATGCTCCATTTTCTAAGCACAAAATTGATTTTCTACATGTATGCTACCATGAAGCATGAGATCCTACGCAGACAGGGTCTAAATCTGTGACTTATGAGATAATTAATGAGCTCAGTTTCTGTATCATAATAGCTTTGTCAGTTTTGGAAATATTACTAGTTGATAGACCCATGCGTGGTTAGGAAACTGTTTTCCTTAATGTTACAAGTGCTTTACAGGATCACATTAAAATAGTTAAAGAACACCAATATCTTTTTTCCAGTAATATTTTTTCTTGAGAGACAGAAGTGTCTACCTCTAAGCAGAGATATTGTTGTTTAATTAAAGGAGACCCTTGGGCTGTTGCTATGATTTCTCCCCAAGCCAGGAACTCATTGATTGTATGATTTTAAACATTATAGAATGTGAACATAGCATTGCAGTTTCTCACAGGATCTTCAGTGCCAATCTCTGCTACAAATCTTTTCATTCTTTCCATCAAGAACACGATGGTGATGTAGATGTGTCAAGGGGCTGCCAATGGCCCCAAGCAGAGACTTTATTTCTTGCTTGTCCTGAGGAATTATCAATCTCATTCCTATTGCCATGGGCAAAACTCTGTGATATCCTTTTTTTTTTAACTGAGTAGGATAACCTATTGTTGAAGTCTGCATAGATATATGTGCATAAAGTACGTACATATATATATTCATATACATCTGTGTGTGTGTCTATATATAGACATATTGCTCTTGCTGCTGAAGTGGTAGAAACATTAAATAGCATGTACTTCTGAAATGTTTCTTAGAAAATATCTTTGGATGAAGAGTTGGGGAGAGCCAAACACCTTGTATAGTTGAAGAGCAGAAAAAAGAGTACTTGGCAAAAGTGAATGCAATAGGCCTTTCTCCCCAGAGTCCTGGCTGTCATCAGAGGGACTGTGGGAGAGAGAAACTCTGTGTTTAAGTGGGTGATTTGCAGGGCAGAATTAGTCTCCAAACACACATGTAACCATAGAGAAGCCACTATCTGCTACTCACTTTGTCCTTCTCATTCCAGATGCCATATGGTATAAGAAGTTCTTTTGTTTTGGTTTTTTTTTTTTTCCCTTAGATCTCAAGAAATCCCTGTGGTCTGGTCTCTGTAACCTTTAACTTGACCATGGCTACTAAATGAATATTTTCCACTCAGGGGAAGTCTGCAGAAGAAACCAATGGCCTGGACCTTTCTTCTGAGTTCTCACAAGAGACAACTGGTCTGTCTGTAGGCAAGGAAAAGACCATAGGATTTATAAGTGAACTTTTGTTAAAGCATTTGATTCACTACATCATGAGCCTTTTCTGTAAAGACTGGTTCATATCAGCCTATATAAGAAAATTATCACATGGGTAACAAACCAACAGAAAACAAACTGCAACAAAGTTTCTAATTCTGGTAGAACAATTTAAAGTCTGGTTTTCATTTGCAGCTTTATTAACAGATCAGTAGAGAGGCCAAAGAGAAACCCAATAAAATGAATACATTGGAGAGAACTGTGTGAATGTTATTGAGGATGGAGATAGAAAAAAACCCCTGTAAACAAGTAAGGTTAAAAGTTTTCTTGAAATGGAATTGATTATTGGGCTACTTAAATTGGCTGCTAAAATGAAGTTGGAAGAGTTTTGCTTTTTGTTATTGTTTTGTATCAGACTAAGGAAAAGCTGTGGAGGAAAGCTCCTGGTTTTCTTTGCTCTGTATTGTGGGTGTGGTCTGTTGGCTGCTAAGTGCTTCCTCTACCAAATTCACAGCTTTTGCAGGAGTCCTGAGCAGCACAAAATATTCTAGAAATTGTTTTTCATCTTTGCAACTGTTCTTAAGTTGCTAGAGGGCAATGGAGTTATTTTATGGCCTGTAGAGTAAGGGGAATGGAATGAAGGATTGATACTCTGTGGAGCTTTTTAAAGGAAACACCTCAAAGTACAAGGTCAGAATTCATTGTCCATCGTGACCCTAATGAGGCTTGCATTCCCAGTGCCAACCAAGGGTTATCAGAATGAAGGTCTATTTGCAGTGTGTTAAAAACACAGTGAGACATCTTTGCTGAAGGGATCCATTCCAGCATTAATTTATCTAACAAACTGAATCTTTGTTTTGTCAAACCTTGAAGCATGTTACAGTCTCCTGATGACCTGAGACACGAGTCTCAGTATGAAATAGTAGACTTTTGTTCTAATCAAGTTTTACGGAGAACAGTTCATGAGCAGCAGGCAGACATGGTGTGTCTTGTTGAAGATCTGAGAGAGCTCAGAAAACCCCAGAACCAAAACATGCCACGTGTTGCCTCTGGTGTGGCAGGGCTGAGAGGGGAGGAGGAGGCAAGGAGCCAGCAAAAGGAGCGTGTGGGCACCAGCCACTCACTGCCCAACTCAGTTGCTACCTCGGGAGCTGGAAGGGAGAAATTATCATCTGAATCTGCCTTTTGTCCCAGACATACGGCACCAGGAAGTCACTAACTCGAGAGAAGGTGCTCTCAGCTTCTGTTTACATCTCTTACTTGGCCCAGAAGGCTGCTAAAAAAAGCACTCTCCTTGACTCTCTGAGCTCCACTGGATGTCATGAGACCTAGCAGATACCTGGTACTTATTGCTAACCACCATTCGTACAACCATAGTGATCTACTACCTCTGAGTATCACATGCTTTTTATTGTTTTAATTTCTGAGAGCTTATCTAAGTAGCACCAGTAATCACTGGAATAAAAAATTCCACTTGTGAAAAAGTTCAGTTAAATCAAATGTAGTTGGAGGCTGTTACACTTGGGAAAATATTACAAATATTAAATAGAAAGAAAATTTTCTTTTTTTTCTTTATAATGATATCTCAATGTAAGGTAACCCACTCTAGATTGTTTCTCTAGAAATTTCTCCATGTAGATTGCACATACTACTACTTAATGCCAGTGCCTAGGCATTGGATGTTGAAACAAGATGACTACTTTTGCTGTGGTTCTGACTGTTACAGAACGCATAATGGGCACAGTTTCAGCCCAATTTGTGCTGAGGTACTGAATTTAAGCACCTGACATCAGAATTTTAGCTTTAAGTACACTTCAGCATTAAGCTCAAGGCTAACTTTTGCTCCTTTATACGTGCCTGTGTAAGGAGAAAACTTTGGGATCTTTTAAGATAAATTAAAAATACCTAGAGGAATTTATAATTATAATAAACAAACCCTTGTATATATATATATGTTAGTATTTTGACATGACTGATCTTGTAAAGAAACAATAGAAGCATTTGACTGAGTAATATGAAATTATTATTCCTGTGTGCTAGGATGTAATGGGTTTTTTTTTGTTTTTTTCTATATAATGGTAAAAATCTACCTAGATTTTTTTTCCCAGTATAGTTTCCTAAATTCCTGAAATTCACTCTTTAGTATTTTCCTCTCAGAAGTCCCAACAGATATTTAAGAGCCAAAGTGCAAGGTCAGATTATGACGCATAATGACTGATTGACAATTTTTTATTTCCAGATTCTGGCCTGAATTTACATCCTGCATGTGTACATAGAAGGGAGCTATTAAGTACAAATTATGAGTTTCCTAAGTGAATCAGGCTTTATAGTAAAAATGCCAATTCAGTTTACTGAAATTCTTCAGCTTGGAACACCTGCAATTCCAATTGTAGTAAAGAATACTCACAATAAATAGCAACATGCAAACTACTACTCCATACTTCAAAGGTAGCAAGCTATGAGGCACCATGACAAAAGATCAGGGAAGAGTGGGTTTTCTGAGTGTGGATTATTGCATGGTAACACGTGCTCTGATATAGAACACAGAACTTGTAAGATCATTAGGCGAATGAGCTTTAAATATTGCCAAATCAAATACTAGGTTGATAATGTAGTGCGTTAGATTGGGGTTCTTCCTCCCTTTGAATTTATATTGAAAACAGAGGACAAATTACCTTTACCAACAGTATATCATGATCTTTTGTGTCTAGACTTGCACGTTTTAACAGGAGATGAGCTTAGGTTAAATCCTCAGGCTGTAGACATTGCTGGAGGACAGAAACTTTGGAAGTTGAATATATATTCAATAATTTAGCATTGTAAACATACAAATCCTATAGTCTTTCAGCATTACAATAAAGAAAAAGTATTGACAGTAGACAGCTGTCATAGAAGCTTTTAAATTTAGTCAAATGTAATGGTATCTCACCTATCTTTAAATATTCCTGTTGGGTTTTGGCTCACAAGTTTTGAGGCCTTCTTGATGCCTGAGTTTTGTGACTTTTATGAACAGAAAAAAAAGCAAGTGGTACCAAACCCATGACTGCTGTCACACCTTTTTTTTAACTCTGATGAAGCAGATTCCAGCTATTTTCCTGCATGCTTTCATCTGGAACGGAGAAAGTCAGTGAGGATGCCCCACCTAAACACAGAAAACCTCTACTTAGTGCACATTGTCTGTTTAGACTGTATATTTTATCTGTGTTTGGACATAAAGACCTAAATTCTTAAAGGTGCTTATGAACCTAATTTCTGGACAGATACCTAATTTCTTATCACATTAAGCACTGATATTTTAGACTTTGTGGTGTTCATCATCCAAGTGCTAAAAACCACAGAACCAGTAGTGAAATAAAGATCTATGTTTGTATTTTTCTCCTCTGTAACTGCTCTGAAACTTTTTAACTGCGGCATTTCTATTGTGGAGATCATTTCTGAGGTATGTTACAAAAAAACTTGGTTCTTAGAGAGGTGGGTATGTAAAAAATTAATTTTTGATTGAAAAGGTCCTCGTCCTCTAGCTGATCATGCTGGTGAGATTTTTGTCCACACTGCTTTATGTTAACTTTTTTTCATGAAAGCATCCTGCAGGGGATTTTTCTCTCTTCCCAATGCAATTGGTAGCAAACAGACCACTGTGAAAGCAATATGTAGCATTGCTGATAAAGACTGATGTTTCTCAGGTCTGATATGTCCCTGCCCAACTGAATGGCTTGGACCAGAGTTTTGCATGCTCACAGAGCAAGGGGACAGGTCTCAGAAGAGAGGCGCCTCTTCTTACTTGAATTTAAACACTTGCATGTGGAGAATAAATGGATAAATGAATGAATATTTTTTTATTGTCTCATTCACCTCAATTTTCTTCTTGCAGAGCTTAAGAGACTGGCAGTAGTATTCGTCTTCCCCTCCTTTCCAGAGGGTTTGCGTTTGCCAGAAAAAACAGATTTTGACATTTTACCAATGTAACTGAAGGAGAAAATGGCAAAATTAAAACAAGACTAAGTTCACTCAGAGGCTACACTGATACTTGAGGGCAAAGAAAAGATATATTCAACAGGAACTTGAAGTACATAAAGCAATAAGCCTAAGGTCCTTAACAAAGGCTTCTGGCACTTACAGAGTGTAAGTAGTAAAGATTAATAAATGTGATTAAATCGAACCAGATTTTGCTATAGGACACTGAAGTGTTCAGAAATTTTCCGCTGTCCCCTTGTCCCCTACAAACTTTAATTGTAGGATCTAAAACAGCTGTATTGCTTCATTAAGTAGAATATGAATGCTGTTAAAAGACCACTAATTAGGGCACTTTTAGGGAACCCTAGGGAGACTGGATGCTTAGACCTCATGGTCCAACTGTTAATGGGGAGAAAGTGATAACAAACTTGCAAGAGTGATTTAGATCAATAAATCACCGTTTATTTATGAAAAATGTTGCCTACAGAGACTTCTGAGAGAAGATGTGTTTTCACATCTCGAAGAGATATTTTCTCCTTTTTATACTTGGTGTTATTGTTCATAAAAGGAATAAAAGTGGTGTACCTACATCTTATTGGTTGAAAGCATAATTCAAAACACCTTCATGTAATATCTCTGTTCCTTTTTTTCCTCACTAATAAGGAACAGGTAACCAAACAAGTTAAGCAGCCACTGTGAGATTACTGAGTACATTTTGGGGATTGTAGTAAATAAATGATGCTCTGAAGAAGCAGAGGAGAAAGAAAAATAGTGTCTGTCTTTTAAATAGAGAAAGAAGACTTGAAAAACTAAGTCCAGCTGGCCTCATATCAATACAGGAAAAGATACTGAAACAATTTACTAAGCAGTCGATTTATAATTACTTAGGGACGATAAGAAAAAACCAATAAGGATTTATCAGGAAAAAGAATGTCAAGTCATTCTAATTACTTTCTTTGACAAGGTAACTCTCCTTGTGAATGAAAGGTTGGAGTAGATACGATATATATTTTAATCTTGCATTTTGACCCATCCTCATACAACTTTCTCACAAGCAAGTTATAGGAAAATAACCTAAATGAAGGTACTACAAGGTGGCTGAAAGCCAGTGTTTGGGAACAGGTATGAGTAGTTCACTACTAAAATGGATAGTTGGTAAATCCATTCTCGTCAGTGTGTTGGATGAGTTTTTTTGAATGAGACTGTCATTACAAAATCTTGAATCTCCTGGGAATGAGGGAGATTGTAGCTGCTTTCTGAGGCATAACTGATATTAAAAGTTACTCTGAAAAATTGAAAGAGTGAGCTGAAATGAGTTTCAGTAAATATTTGTGTGAAGCACTGTTTCCAGGGAGGGAAAATCACAGACAAACACAGAGCAGGGAGTAACTGGTGAGACAGCAGAGCTGCAGAGAAGGAGTCGAGGGTGATAGTGGACTACAGACCAAGTATGACTCAAGAGCACCATGTCTTCATTCTGTGGTGAATTAAAAGAAATGTCCTGTGTCAGGCAGAGGCAGGAGTTCCATTCTACTTGGCACTCTGAGTTCTGAGCTAGGAACTCGACCCGGCTTTGGGCACCACTTTTTCAGAGAGTTGCAGACAAATTGGCGAGTGTCCAGAAGAGAGCAACAGGAATGATAAGCGGTTTAGAAAACATGACCTGTGAGGAAAGATTGAGGGAATTGGATTTGTTTAGTCTACAACAGAAGAGCCTGAGAGGGACATGATAACAGTCTTCAAGTATGTAGAAGGTTGTTGTAAAGTAGGCAGTGATCGATTATACTCCATGTCCACTGACAGAGCACAGAAAAAAATAATTTCTTTAATTTGAAATGAAGGAGGTTTAGGTTAAATATTGGAAAAATCCCACAAAAATAAAAATCCTTTTACCTTGCTGAGGATAACTAAGCACTTGAACAACATACCTAGGAAGTTTCAAGAGTTTTTAAAGAATTGATAAATAAAATAAATAAGGGCCAGTGAAAATGCAGGTATTTTCAAAGTCCTTTTATTCCTATATTCTCTGATTTCTACAAAATAATCTGCTCTGCAAAGGAGTTACCCGACTCTGAGTTTCAGAAATGCAAGAACTAATGGGTTTCCTAATTTGTGCAAGACTAATTTATTTGCATGTCTCAAATGTGTCTTCTGATTTTGTTTCTGAAAATGGGGGTACAGTGGTTTAACAGAATTGCAAGTACTTATTATAAAAAGCCTAACAAAACACAAAAAAACCAATTGTGTGTGTAGTAAGCTGTTACTACCTTTTTTATCAGAAGTTTTTATAAAGCTAAGCAAAGGAGGCATTTGAAGTTTTATAGCACAAAGACCATCAGTGACCTAGTGGGTGTGTTTACTTCCCAGACAGCACAAACTTATTTTTCTCTTTCTGATGTACTTGTAACTATGGAATTTTCCCTATAGAACAGCAAATTTGAAAACATCATTATTATTCTCTGACCTTACCAGCACCTTAGCAAGAAAGCTATGAGTGAAGGTGAGCTAAACCTAGACTGTGTACTGCAGAGACTGATAGGCAGATATTCCCTTCTGCTGAATCTGCTTTGAGAGTTCTAAGTTCCAGCAAAGAAATCGCAGGACACATGACAAAAGACAGCACCTGAAACCACCAAAGGAGGATCTGCCAGAGCTAAGTGCCAAAAGTCTATGGCTGAGCTCAGGCCATGGGTTCAGGCAGCAGAAAAATAAGATGTCTAATTCTCTTTTGCTGCTGTGTTTTCACCATCTAGTACAGTTATTTGTGATTTATAATACTGAGTTTAATTTCAACACAGGTTAGCCAGGGGAAAGGAGATACTTATTTGTTACAGGTTAATACCTACAAATGGGACTCAAAGGGACCTCCTGGGTCACAGAACCCAGCCTTGGTACTGCAAATTTTCAGGTTGTATAGTACAGCTGTTTAATGAGAACTGTCCTAAAACTCACTACTAACTGCAGTAAGAAGCTCAGCCAACTTCATGTCTAGAATTTCCCAGCTGGGTCTGCTGGTCAAAAGCAGGGAAGGAAGTGATAGATGAATGTTTCTAATTTCTAGGTTGTTGCATTGAACAGATTAATCTATTGGAGGGAGTCAAGAAAGGGGTTAGGAAAGCATTTCAATAAACAACAAATAAGGGATATGAGAAGAAAAGTTTTGGTTATAGTTGAGGTGGCAGTCATCATTAAGTATTAGTCCATTTATATTTTTAATTGTATCTATGTGCATGAAATTATGGTTAAGACTAGGCAAAATTTTTGTTAAAAATGCTTTCACATATGTTTGCATTAACTTTCCATCATATCTGGATAGTCTCCTCTATTATTTACCTTCTTTCACATTTTACCTGCTTAAAATGTTGTATCACCACTTCCTCTCCCTCTGAGGATTATGAAATCCCCAGGAAATATAGCACCTATATAGCACATCACTGACAAAAGAGTCAGTAATGAAAATGAGTTTCCAAGCTTGAACTGTATAAGGCTCCCTCCTTTCCATGCCCTCCTAAAGGTCTATTTGTGCATACCTATGACAAATCAGTCATTTATAAATGATAAGATGGGCAGAGTTACAATTTATCCTTACCAAAGGAACACAATAATATTGCATCCTCAATTCAGGGTCACAGCCTTAAACTTTGCCTGTTTTAGCCTGCAAACTCCACAGAAGCTGTTCTTTTACCTGGTGTATTAGCAAGTGCTGCAAAACTGCTAGACATGACATTGTTGGAGAGCTGGCTTTTCAGTGATGTGTAAATTGTTGCACTTACCCACCATGATCCTGAAAGCATCCCTCAGATATCTCACTGGAGTAGGTGTCCAGGTGGACTTTATGCTCTCACCTTTCTGACCTTGCTTGAAACTCCTCACTGACTCCCACAGTTCAACTCCTTTCATTATCTTTTCCTTGGCCGCAGTCTTGGGGCCAGCTTTCTCTACATGTCTTTTTCCATATTTCTCCAAGTTGGCCTCCCTAGAGTGTACTTCATTCTCCCTCCCAGTTTAGTTGTCTGTTCCTTACTTTGATATGAACTGCAAACTAATTCTCCTTATAAAGAGACAGCACCACATACCACAGCCAGATCTGCTAGAGCTCATCAAATGACATGGTAAAGGTATAGGCATCGGTGTTATTCATTACATTTTCATTTTACATATTGTTTGGCATAATGCCCTCTTCTCCAAGTATTCATGCCCAAAAGGTCTCCAAGCATCTGAGGTTTTATAGCTGTGTTTATGCTAATAAACCTGTCATGGACAGGGACTGTTCTCTTGCCCCTGTCACACAACATGTGGTGCTGTGTCTCCTCTGAGTATATGGTTTCCCAGTGGATCTAAGATATAACTATTACTGTAAGTGATTTTTTTTCTGGTATATTCAGTAACGTGAGGACCCTCTGCCTGTAAGAACTAAGGTTTCATAGAGTGAGAATCGTGGGACTGTGCTGCATGCCTTGGTGCAAAGGTGTATAGAGATCTTTGAATGCACAAAGCCAGTGCAGGTAGGATTAGAGGACAGCACAGACTCTAATCTGTTGTAGTCTTACCCACATTACCTGCTGGGAGTGCTCCCTACCACATGTGCTCTCCCATCAGTTATGCCTCAGCATTTTCACTGAAAAGTGGTAGTTGGCACAGTCAGTTCAGTGATCAAGTTCACTCCCTGGCCTTGATTTATTTAGTGATATAGATATAGTCTATGTTTTGGACATGCTGTACAGAGCATTATCTGTTTTATTTTTCCTCTTATGTACTAAGGCAATGTGCAACATATCAGACAGTAATGTTTTTAAAGATATTTTCAACCACAAGATTTTTTCTATGACAATAAAAACAATAATTAAGAAATGAGTGCCAAATGCAGCTCATGATTTGCATGTTATAGTTATACTCCAAATAAGACAAATGTCCTGTGCTAGGAAAAAAGAAGCAAAGGGTGGCAGAGTTCATGGACAGTAACTTTTGGTTTGAGCTGGAGACCTTTCTAGACATGTTTATTATCATTTTGTACTGATTCAAATGCAGGTTTAGCAGCAAAATAAAAAGCTGTCTTGTTTAAAGGAAGATGTAAATCATTTTATGAACAAGAACTCAAACAGCTGCTTCCATATGTTGCTAGTATCAGGAAAAATTCTTTGTTAAATGGCATCTTCAAGATTAAACTCTGTGCTGAAAGTAAACACAACAAAAGTGTGAGATGATTGAGGAGAACAGTGACCCGCTCCAGGAGAAAATACACTTTGTTTCAGCTGGTGATGAATCTGCATGACCCAGACAGAGCGTTCCAACATTGACTATCGCTGTATTCTGCAGTATTTTGACATGTGATATAAATGTCTGTGATAAGGGATAAAAGGCACATTGGGCCATCTGTGGTAGTTTTAAACCTGTTTGTCCAACTCTGGGATGTTGTAACCTTTTCTTTTATTCGCTAAAAGTAAATTTTTAACATAGTTTGGACCTAATTCTGCTTTCTGTAGTGTCTCTATTGGAAAATGTTTTAAGCGCAACCCTCTGTTAGCCAGATTGAAACACAGTTCACGAAGGTGTCATCATGCTCTCTTTGAAGTTAAAGGGAGATGCATCTGCCTTGAATGAGAGCAGGATCAAAACACCTAAGCAAATGGTTGATTAATCAAATAGTGCCAAGGAAGCTAAGTATGGTTTGAGACCTTCTGTAAAGGAGACAAAACTCTGACTTCAGTTTTAATAATGAAGTGCTTTCATTCATAATGGCTAGAGTGCGAATCTCCTGCCATCATTCTCATGCTCTCAGATTTACTTTTAGTCTTATGGATCGTTCTTGGCTAATAAATCCATAGGGAAAAGTGAGATTTGCAAGCCCAATTAGGACTGTCTCGTTCTCCCAGTCTACTCTTGTAACACCTGATCACCTGCTCCTTGCTATGCTTTCATACTATCATCTCTTTATGAGTTTTTATGCATTGCTTCAAAGGGTTTTGTTACACTGCCTAAGGAACCATATATATGTTGTAATATGCTATCACTTATTGATCAAAAAATGACTTTCTATATGCTTCATTTACATGAGGAAAGTTTTGTTCAAAATTGCTGCTTGAAAGTTAATTGAAGAATGTGTGGGAAGGCTAGTGTAGGGATGCTTGTCCAGAAACATACATATGCCAGTTAAATAATCTTCATGACTTTTTGTCCAGGCCTTTTCAAAAGAGAATTGAATTTGCTTCTACATTTTTGGTTTGCAATATTTTCACAATATACAGAATGTTTTTCTTTTTTACTTTGGCAGGCATATATTTACTTTTTATTATGGATGGATGGAAAATCCTGAAAAGATGAGCCACCTACTGACAGCGTGGAGAGCCTAAAATAGTAGCTTTCAGGGGTTTGAGTTCCCATTTCAACATCACACTGATTCTTACTGCAGTACAATGTGCTGGATGGTTTCTATAGGTCCCTCCCAACCCTGCATTTCTACGGATCTTGGATTTCAGAAATGAGTACAGTCACTGCGTTATGGGAAACCCCTCCCTGGGTGTGTCAAAGGCACTACTCTGCAGCCCTTTAGCCTTCGCTACAGTATTCAGTAGCTTCTAAGATGATCACAAGCCATGTGTTTATTACTGTGGGTTACATCGTCTGCCTTCTTCTGTTTTGCCAGATTTTTGTTCTCAGTCATGTCAGTCTTGCTGTGTTTCATACCTGTGCAATCAAATGCATGTCCTTTACAGTCCTCCAATCTGAATTGAGAACATACCTATCAGGTTTGTATGTACCCAAGGAAAGTGAGCAAAGGAGAAACCAAGTGTTAGCAACTACTGCTTTCTGTGTCTCCTGCAGAAGATTTATCTGGATATACAGTTTTATGCTGGTTTAAACAGGGAAGTGACATTTTTAAAAAATCCACTTTGGGGGATGTTATTGAAAGAACTTAAATGCATGCAGTGATTAACTTGCCAAAGCTACTAGGAGTAAACACATCCTTAATGTAGACTAGGACGTCTTCACATAAAACTCTTTCCCACATCCCGCTCCCTCCCCTTCACCTCCCAAGTTTCATCCTAGCCTAAGGCAGTAAAATCCGTGGGGTGGGGGTTTCCTTAAGCACATTGTATATGAGAGTATGTGACTTATCATCTCTGTGCCTCATTTACAGTGAGACTTAGCAGCTGCTTCGTAACCATGTGATACATTGAGCTTTGTATAATAGTTCACTTGAAGGTCTTTGCACAGTTCAGGCATGTCAGCTGAGTACCTTCAAGCAGTGCAGGGACTTGTAATTAGAGTGGCCCGAGGCTGCTTGCCTTTCTGAGGGGCTTTGTCTTCCCAATGGATCCCAGTGGCATTCTGTATCCAGAGGCTCACCATCGGAGTTCTCCAACGTGGGTTCAGCGGGCGGTAGGGGGGATCCGAGGTATGTCAGGAACTGAAAACAGGTATGAGAGTTCAAGCCTAGACAAAGGTCTTGTTAGTCATTTGAACACAAAGCATGCAGCACCTTGCCTCTCTGCTGGATCCTGCAGCAGGTAAAGAAAGAACCGCCCTGTGCTTTACCTTAGAGGAGTTATGCCCCAGTCCCTTTCCAAGATAAATAATCCACTGTGTTTATCTGTAATGGCTTTTGTCACTTTAAGAAACTTGGCTGATGCAGACATTCTTGGGAGGATGTCAAAGGAAGAAACATACGGTTTTCTAAGTTGGACTTTTAAATGACTACATCACTTCTGCAACACCATGAAAGGTTTATATCCTACCTGCATGTTCCCATTCATTTTACCCTGAGCATTTTTGGAAGCACAGACTGAGCAGTTTGGAAGGCATAGACCTGAACTTCCTATTTCTGCCATTCCATTTATGTTATTCACTAAGATAGAGGAGATAAAAAATAAAGGAAAAGAACAAAATACATTTTTATACAGAAAACAAACTTTTGGCCCCTCAAATTCACAAAGGCATGTTGAATACCAGAGAATTTTAAACTGCAAATCAGCCAAGCATTGCTAAACCAGCTGCTATAGGAAACAGAAAATATATTTTTACTTCATAAAAGGGTTACTTTTGAGGGTTTGGGTAGGAGGAAATATTCCTCAGAAGCTGGCACAGTCCTTTAATTTGTTACTCTCCTGCACTGGCTCTGTAGAAAGTATAAATCAATGTATAAGAAACAACAGATCTGACTGAGTGTAAGAAAGCACGTTTACCTGCTCTTGTACCTCTGTCTCATGGCTCACTGAGGAGGAAATATGTTTAGTACCCACACTCACTGCTACATGAGAAAATGCTTTTTTTTCCTGCAGACATGCAGGGAATCATCATTGGTTTGGGCTGGATCTCACCAGGCAAAACAGTTCTTCCTCCTCACTTCCTCCCACACCCACTGCTTGCTGCGCCTGGCTGTGCCATTCCATCACCTTCAGAAGGGTGAAGTGTGAGTGACTGAGGTGGCACACGGATGGGCCTCTGTTTAAATAAATCTGAACTGTCACTTTTTATGAATGAAGAAATAGATTCTCTGTCAGTACTGCTGAGGCACGTGTCTCTGCTCCTTGGAAATGCAGGGCTGAGGGCACCACACTTGCTCATACCCACCACAGCATATAGCCCTTTTGGCTATATTTATCCCTCTGAAAACAAAAGAGGGCCATGGAATGTCCTCTGTCCCCAAGCCTGCTCAGGGTCAGCTGTCCTCGGGGCAGGAGAGTCTGGTGAACTATAGCTCTACTAGTAAATGAGACGGTTGGATTAAAAATAGGTGGGCTGGTGGTACAACTGCATGCTGAGGCTGGTCCTTGTCTCTGAGTAGTGCTCACCAGCACTGTCAGACATTTGCCAGAGATGGTCCAAAGGTCATCATGGCCCTGAGACCATTCCCAGTAGGCCAGCTGGGTGCAGCGCCCCTCTTCTAGTGGGATGGGAGTGCTCTTCCTTGCCAGTTGGCCTCAGAGCCAGAGATCATTCCCAGGCATGCTTAATTACCAGTATGAATAGCTGGACTTTGCACCCCTGCAACTCAGAGAGAAACCTTGGGTTCCCTCTGGGACATGGGGTATCTCTGTGGCCCCAAGACATAATTACCATGTCACTCTTGGTTATTCAGTTCAAAGTATCAGAAATAGCTGAGGGCTGTGTTGAAATAAGTGTTTTTATAGCACAGATTGAGTGTGTGTGCTGCGTACCCAGAGGTGTGCCAGGAGGGCACAGGGAGCACTTTGAAGGGCAGTGTCTTCTGGGATAGCAGAAGATGAAGGGAGACAAATGCGATGCCATCTTAACCACAGTACCCTTTGGAAGTGGTTTCTGGGGGGAACTAACCCATTGTTCTTCCAGCACACACGCTACCATCTGCTGATGCCTTTGCTGTACCAGTTTGCTGCTCTCATTGCTTTTTCTGATGTCGCTTCTGCCACCACTGCCCCGGCTCTGCCACCACCTCCAGTGAGCCAGGCAGCAGCAGACACATGGGCACACTCCAGACACACAGGGCTCCCTTCATCTTTCCGTGTGCTTGTGCAAGCTTGGACCACAAGCTGGGCTTGCTGGGCAATACAAACCTGACATCAGGTTTGTGTTGCTGGCACTCTGAGCAACAGCTGGGTTTGCTTCCAGCCCTAAGCTCCTTGCAGTCGTGGGTGAATTGCTTGCTAGAATAAAGCTGGCTAATTTAGTACTAATTTTTGAGTGTCTATGCTGTGTTTTTGTCATGGCAGTCTAAACAGACATGAGAAACATTCAGCAAGCTTGCTTGGGCTTTTCTTCTGCCTCTAGAAAGAGCAAACTAGAAACAGCCCAGATCACTGGGACTGTTCAGGTAGATCTGGGATTTGGATACTGTAATTCACTCATGCTAATATTATTCTTTATACCCTCCAAAAATAGTTATGTTGAATAGATTTTGGTCTTGTAGATCCTTTGTATACCAAAAAATAGGGAAACCTGATGAAAATATCTCCCTGCTTGTCCTGGGTTTGTAACTAAAAGTTTTGACTTCGGGCTTTGGATTCTCTCTAGTATTTTGAAATCAGTATCTCCTTTTATTAACCTGAATATTCTGAAGCTTACCTAATTACCTATGACATAAGAAGATTATGACTTGGCCAGTTTTCCTCTAAGAGATAATGTTTTATGAAATTCTACATATACCTTGCTGAATTGCTTCTTTTTAACTGCTCTTGATAATAAGTATCATATCAAACTCATCACAGAATTAAACTTGCAGATTCCCAGGTACAGGGCTCATCCAGCAAATTTGCATCCAGCTCATATTCTTTTAACACAGAATATGTTTGTGATTGTAACCTGACTGGTGTCAGGGACAAAATCCCATTGATTTAAAGGAAAGTAGGATGCGTCCCAAAATGCTAATGTTGACTTTCTTGTTGGACTTCAGTCTAACCCTACAGCACTGAAGACTGTTTCATTTCCTATGGCCCAACTTTATCTCTTCATCTCAATACTCCAAGTTTACATGACTCCCTTTTTCATCCCATCAACAAAGAATTATGCTGAATTACGGCTTTGTTACTAAAGGGGAATTGTGTGTTTGAGATATATTTTTCATGAGGCATTTTGGCCAAGTGGATGAGGTATTAATATGAGAAACTATAAACAAATCTTGGTTTTCTAAACTGCGGATAGAGTGATTGGCTTAATTTGTTTCTATACACTGCCATCTTGAAAATTAAACTGAAGCATCCAAATTAAACAGGAGATGTAAATATTAGCCAGATGTTCCCTGGTGTCAGAACTCTTTTTTGTTTCCTTTTTTTCCTGTTAAATGGGTATGCTTTTTTACATCTAACACAATGACCTATGTTTTAGATTTTGGTCCTGGCCTAATGGCTTTTTATCATATGATTATGATATCATCTAATCATGTAAGCGTCATGAGATGCTGTTCAGCTTTGCTGAAGCACATGAGTGTCAAACTGCTTAGTTTAGGCTGAACCATTTGTCTGACTGTCTTAATGTGGGGAGTGAATGTGCTGTTAATTTAGGAAATGCCAGCTGAGGCTGAGGGTTTAGCGAGCCAAGCAAAACAGAGCAGTGACCACAGATTGAAACATTACAGAGTTCCTTAATGGTTCTGTCAAAAAGAAATATAACCTTTTTTTTCCCCCTACAGAAGTCGCAATAGTCTTCTGGTGCAAGTAGCAACCAGTAGGGTTTTAGCATTGATAAACACGGATGGAAAAGACAGGCACTTGACTTAGTTTTTGGTTAATGCCTTTTCCTGAAGACATTTGTTTGAGTTTGATGATAGCGAAGCTTTTAGTTCCATTCCTCACATTTAATATTACTAGGCAAATGACTGCAGCTACCAGTAAATCAGGATTTAGCAGATACAAATGGAAGATTTTCAATATAATCAAAATTGTAACACCGACTTTATGAATTTAATGCAAATGAGGAAAGCAAAATGACATCTCTTTATTTTTTCTATTACCTCAATAGCCTTTCTCAGAAATAAGGTCTTTTAACATTTCCCCTAGTGTAGTCTGGATTTGTGAGATAGTGAGAATGCCAGAAGAGCCTTGAATCTCCTGCTAAGCACTGACAAATTCTATGAATTTGGCCCTAAGCTTGAGCAGTTTGGGGTTCTGCTGAGAGGCTTTGCTGTAACAGTCCTCACTGTAAGACCCCTTTGTTCCTCAGTGGCGTGTCTGTAAGGGCTCTTTTGCTTTAGTGTAGTTTTACTGATCTCTTCGAAACATTGCTGAACTTGATTGGGACAAGAAATTGTTTTGTGATGTCACCCCAAGGACTTTGCTGGGTGAAAAAGAGAAAACTTAACAAATAAAACTACTATTATTATTCTTTATCTGTCCAAAGCTTTGTCAGAGGAAAGAGGCTTGCCTGTGAACTCTCCTCTGCAGAAATTCTCATCACTTAGGCCATTTAAAAATAGACTGGACAAAGCACTAGGGAGCACGCTGCAGAGGGCAAGCATGCACTGTCAGCGAGAGGGACTCGATGACTTTCCCATATCTGTGCTGTTTTATTGTAGCAAGGTAACATGCTACCACTGTGTCCTCTAAGGCAACAAAAAAGAATAAATTAATCTCAAATGCACATCTGCCCTGAGATTTCCACCACAGTCAAGCATCTGGAAATGACCAAGTAAGAATATTGCTATTAGTGAATTGCAAGATATCCTTCACAGTAAGGAACATCAGTGTTTTAAAGTAAGGCTTTGAAGGTCTTTCCAGCTTATGGGAAAGCATTTTCCAAATCATCCTTGTGAAAATGATGTAAATGGTCTCTTTTCACCTTCTCTGACAAAAGGCGTGAATTACTTCCAGTGACATTGCCTCCATCCATCTTGCTGATATATGAAGTACCCGGCTCTGTGAAACAAAGGAGATGGATGCCACTTCCACTCCCAGAAGGTTCTCATTGCATTGCAGTATCAGGCTTTATTTTGGTTTATTACTTTATTGCCTGGACTATGTGAAAGAGATTGGGCTGTATTTCTTGTAGAGGAAAGTATGTATCTTTTGAAACAAGTGCACCAGAAGGAATGGCTCAAAATCTAAAGAAGTCTTTAATTTCAGTTACTGAAGACATTTTATATTCTGTAAAGGATGTTTTATAGCACTTAAAATAAGCAGAGTGAGCCCTTAAAATCGTCGTGTTTGTTTGGCCTCATACATTAGGTGAAAGGTCATCAGTGGGTTTGAATTTTGAGAGGCCCCTTGTACACCTGACTGAAAAGGTGGGATTTCATACCAATGAATTAACCATTCTGAACAATCCTAAACATGCAAACCATCAGAGCTGAATTAGTGAGATATGCAGGTGACACAGATAAGTAACTTGTCACGCTTCTCACCACTTCCCTCTCTTCTTTCTCAGAATCTCTCTTTGTTTCATGCATAAAATCATTTGAAAATCCCAGTGGCTGGGCCCATCTCTTTATGTGCCCAGCAAGATTTGTACTCCATTACTGGGGACTATTAATTTGTAGGTCCCAGTTCCTCAGTAGTCACCACCATTTAGTAGCTGACCAGAAGTGTGTTCAATTAATATTTAATTTTTGTTTGTGTTATCTGCAGAATGTTTTCTGAGATAACTTGTTGTGACTTCTAGACCTGGAGCCCTCAACAACCCAAAATATAGCCTCCAGTCAAATTGGTTCTGCACTGGTCTTGTTAAAAAATTACATAGTGAAAGAAATACTTAATTTCACCCTGCATACAGAGACAGCATGTTTGTTTTCCATTTAATATTTTACAATATCTATGCAATGTAATTATTTTTGTTAAGAATTTTATAGTTTTTTTAGTAATGCAAACTGTAGTGATTAGACAAGGAGCAATGGGTTCAAACTGAAAGAGGGGAAATTTAGGTTAGGTAGAAATTCTTTACTGTGAGGTTGGTGAGGCCCCAACTGGAACAGATTGCCCATAGAAGTTTTGGATACCCCATCTCTGGCAGTGTTCAGGGCCAGGTTGAATGGGGCATTGTACAACCTGGTCTAGTGAGAGGTGACCCTGTCAGTGACACAGGGGTTGGAACAAGATGATACACAAGACACCTTGCAACACAATTCATTCCATGATTCCATGATTCTATAAAAATACTTCAAGGATCTCCATGTGATTAAAGTGTGATGAGATGGTCCCTTTAACTGCATCTCTATTTGACCATTATTTCTGTAATATTAATTTTTAAAATGATAGCACTTCTATTAATCCAGGTTTACAATCACAGCAGCTGTATATCAGTGTTTCACTTAAGTGTTATTAGTTGAGAAATGCTGCTACTACCAAACCCCTGTGATAAATGAAACTGTTACAGTATCACTACTTTCACATTGAAGTATTTACAAGTCAAAGGTAAAGCGCTGGCTAGGAAAAAAAACAAAAGCACTCCAAAACCCTGCTGAAAATACAAAACTCTACCCTAAAAAGCCAACCCAAATCCAAATACAGGAGGAATGAAGGTTCTGTGAGAAAAATTGCATAGCTATGAGATGGACATAATACTGACCTTCATCACAGTGACATAACACTTGTGCATATCACCTTGAGTGACTTCACAACTGCCCAGAGTGGAAGATGTAAAACAGTCTCACATATCTCCCCAGAGTGCACTGAAGCTGAACTAAGTAATGTCTCGACTATTTTCTGAACCTATCCAAGAGAGGAGTTGAAATCCATCCAGGTCCAAAGGGCCGTAACCACTTCAATCAAGGTTTTTGTGATCCCTGGCAGCACCTTTCCCATGGACTCAGAGCAGTTCTGTGGGTGAATGCTGCAGAGGAGCGAAAGGCTGTGGGGAAGCCTGTAAGCTCTTAACTTACCTACATCTTCTAGTTTCAACATGCTGGACTAATGGTATGAATTACCTACAGGATTTATTCTAGCTGCAATCTGCACTGCTGTCCAAAGCCACAGCCAGGGCTTGGAGACTGGATTTCAGAGGTTTCTAAGTGTTTTGGGGGCAATATCCTGGAATGACCTTCCAAACAGATAGCGCACAAAAAGACTACAACATTGCCAAGAGAAGAATTATTACTGTTTAGAGAAAACACAATTCAGGATTTAAAAGTGAAAGTTGTATGTAGGTGATTTACTGGTATTCCCAGGGGGATGTGTGATTTCTGTGTGTTGATAATTTGTTTTATACCATATGTATACTGGCCAGGAAGGAATTCCCATTTCCTTTTCTCCCTTGATCTATATCTTGGCCTCCAGGTTGTTTATTTATTTGCACTCCTTTGCAGCATTTAGTGACTGTCTCCATGGCATGGAGACAGGTGAATGGATGTACTAACAGCAGCTTCCAGGTGCTTACATGTCTTGTGATTCTCACACAGCATCAAACCCCTGTGCCATTTTGGCATCAAAATTCCTTGCCCTCTTCTCCCAGCTTGTACTGGCAGGGAATTTTCAATGTTTATATTCTGCTTTCCTCTGTAGTGGATTTAAACCCACAAATCACCTGTTGTGACAATGTTGCGGTGGTTGAAACTGCCACTGTTTTAAGGTTTTCCCCCCTTCCGTGTATCCTATGGTTTTGCCTTATGGTTCTCCCCCTAAGTTAACGTAATGTTTTATCTCCCAGTTGGTGTACACCCCATTATGTTAATCCCTCTGTCAATCATTTGTAAATCCTTACCCCAGTTCTGGAAAGTTCTCCCTTGCTCAGTTCCCCATTGGTGCTGGCTCCCTTTCTCCTCCCCTCTCCTTCCCCAATTGGATGTAACCCTGTCACCCCACCTTCTCTCTGCCCCTAGACCCTCACCTCATTGGACCCTGGTACTCTCTCCACCCCTTTTTACCCTCGTATAAAATTTTCTGCATGAGCTACCCAGCTCTGGCTCTTCGTCACTGGAATTTGCACGTGTGGATCCTTATTAAACCTCGGCACGCTAAATGAAGAACTCCTCCCGCCTCTTTGTGTCTGCTGGTTGCTTGGATCGTGCGTGTGTGCGTGTGGCTGCCTGCAGACACCTCGCAGGGAGTGCCTGGTGTGTGCGAAGGGATTTGCGAATCCCGCAGGAGCGGCTCGACAAGGGATGTTTCCTGGAAGGTCGCTGCGCCTGGATCTCGCCCCCTCACACCCTTCCTGCCTTGAGAGAAGGTGCTAGCAACATGACAAGGACTATGGATGATGGCAATGCCTTTAAGTTGACCTCTTAATTTTCTTGTCACATTAATCATCATGACTTTTAGTCCTTTTCTGTTTGTCCTAAGTTTTCTATACAGTTATAAGAACTATTCAGAGTGGATCAAAATACAGAAAGGCCTTTTGTTTACCTGCAGTGTCTGACACTGCTTTATGTTTTAACACCATGAAATCTGTACAACTAATCCTGGTCCTTTGGCAACTTCACTCCTAGAATCTGCATCATGGTATCCCCATAGAAAGTATAAACCTCTTCCATTTTTACTAAAGGAGAGTTAAGTGTGTTTGAAAAAAAAATACTCAAGAGAATCTGGACTAGTCAAATAAGGCAGAATTAATGTATTTGTTATTACTACTGCTTTGGTTGTCTTACAAAAATAAAACAAACACCACTGACCTTGACAAAGACAACAGGAGTTCAGTATGAGATACAGCAAATGATAAAAACCAGAAAATATTTTGTTACATTTTGCAAGGTAAAGTGTTTTTAGAAGCTTGTCCCTACTGTATGATATTGACTGTGGGATCCTAATATCCTCTACCCAGAACACCAATAATCTCTGGTCATCTTTGTGACTGGAGGCTGCATATTCCTCTTTAGGAACTGTGGGGAGAGTATAAATACGTCATCATCTCACAGAAAGGGATATATAGGCTCAGAAAGTTTATATTTACATTTGCTTAATTCACCAAGACTCCTGTAGCAAGGCCACAAAAAGATTCTCAGTGCTTCCAGATGCCATTTGATTGCTACAGACACAAAACTACACTTCCTATGACTTAAGCCAATAATTACATCAAGGATATCAGCAAGAGTTACTCAAGATTTTGTGAGTTTATGTCTCTGTAGCTACTGACCAACATTTAGAGAATTACTATGGTAAGTTGCCATTGGGATTTTACTGAAAAATGCAACAAAGAGTTTAAAAAGCATGTGCAAATAGGCATATGTATGTACACTACAGTGAAATTTCATGTTGCAAGACAGAAGTGGGGATAACTGAAGGAATTTGAGATTACTACTGAGAGGATTTCCTTCTTTAATAAGATCACAGTAGTATAAATAGAGGTGACATACTGCTTCACTGAGAACTATAAAGTGCGGGTCTGTCTTATGCCGTCATTTGCAGCAGTTGTTTGCAGATGGAAAAATGTAGGAGTGAGGTGAGGAGCTGCAGACAAATCTTAATGTCTACACAAGGTTCCAGGCCTTAAGGTTTCGGAAGTCTATTTTTAAACTTAGTTTCTTTGGAAAACTGAGATCTGAGACTAATGCTTGTCATTATGGTATAATGATCTATCTTCTTGCCAGAGTATTTGGGGATTATGTTTCGCAGAGGAGCAGAGTTATTCACCAGAGGTTTTTCTTCATGTTTGTATCTGTTTTCTCTCTCTTTTCTAGTAAAGCCTACAGCCTTCCATAGCTCCTAAGGCATCAAAGCCAACTGTGCAAATGTCTTCTCTTCCAGGTTTCAACATACCTGTTTCTGCCCAAGCTGACTGTTGCTGTCAGCCTGCTCAGGCAGCTCAGTGTGTCAGGAGCCAGAGTTCTGCTGCTGCTGCTGCTCAAGCAGCTCCTTGTTGGGCAGCTTGCTTAAGTCTGACCTAATGGTTTGGGTATCAGCAAAGCTCATTGAAAGACTGAACTAATACAAACAACTTCAAGAGAAAACTATAGGAAAAAAAAAGGTAAAATGTCCCCTGTTCAAGGATACTTATCTAGGTATCATTCCACAAACAATGCCATCACTAAAGACCTCTGAGCAGAGGAAATGAATCTTCACTGCCCTGGTTCCATGATGAGCTTCCAGTTTCCTAGGGCTGGAAAGGGAGGAGGTTTTAGTGCATTAATATTCAATATGTTTGTATATGCAATTGTATGACATGTTATCAGAAGGTTGTGTGGCTTCTGGGGTCGGTGACAGCCCTCCAAACCCTCTGGAGCAGAGGGCTAAAGAGCTCTGAGCATGACAGAAGATCTGTGTGCACAGCATATGATCTACATATGGTGAGTGTGACATGTCAAATGCATGACCGCCTACTGACTAAGAAAATACCTGGGAAATTTTTCACACATGGGGTCTTAAGCTTATGATTGTGCCATAACATGGTAAGGTACACATGTCTGGGCACAGAACAATTTTGATTATGATGCTCAGGTGCATACTAGCCCTGAGCTCTCAAATCCTTTCCATGAGGTGATGTATTCCTCCAATTCCAAAGAGCTCTCCACTGTGAATCAAATACCTCACAATGATGAAGACCAGCTTTCCATGGGTTTATTTATAGAAAGGAATTCTTGTATCACATGTTTTATCTATCTGTTATACAGTCTGACTGAGAATGATGCTTCATGTATAAGACAAGGAGATCCACCAGTCAATGCTTGTCATTTCCTTACAGCAGAGATGTAGACAAATGTGCTTTATAGCTGTGACCATAAACTACTTGAAAGGAGGATTTGAAACAGCCAGGAGAAGTAATGTAATAGAATATAAATGAGAGAAGCAGACTGGGGCAAAGCACAACCGATATGTCCTTCCCATCTTGACAGTGTTAGGGTCCCAAATACAAGTTTCCCTGTTCTTATTCTCTCCCTTGCTTGACATACAAAGGTTTGCAGCAGTGAAAGGGGAGCTAGGGAGAAAGAAGCTGTATGTAGATAAGGAGAAGTCTTGTGTATGATAGAAACATTGCAGGCCTGATCTACCCTTATCTGCTGAGAAATAAAATGAACAGAAGGATGCATGCTAAATTTGAAACAGGGGTTAGACTCCTTCCAATTTACAAGACTTGGAGATTACTTTGGATGGAAAGAACCAGATAAGCACTATTGCTACTTTTTCCAATACTCTTGCTGCATTGGTTTCAAAACTCAGAAAGAAAACAGAAACTGTGTGTAAAATATCCCTCAAAATACCTTAACAAGCTAAGTGAAGTGGATTTAGTAGTGACATAAAATGATCACAAATAGTAATTGAAAAAACTGCAGGAAAAAGAAAGTATTAGTTTTCCTTGTTTTCTCAAGACCTTGTTTCAACAATGTGCTTGATAGTCTGCCTACATTTAAGCACATAATTTAAGTGAATTGGTTCTAAATGTAATAGCTGGCAACAAACAGCAAACTGTGTTTTCAGAAACACATCAACAGTTGTTTAAGATGGTTACTGTTAGTCACGGCAGAGTAGTTCACTGTACTACTCAGTGTGCTCAGTTTATTCTGTATCATGATTTGATTCTGCAAAAATCATTGGGCTCCTTTACCTTTTCGCCTAAAGAACCAGTTCACATATATCTTCATGTTCCAAGTCTTGCTCTTGTTCAAATGAAGGCTGAAAACTCAAAGCAACTGCAATTTCACACAGTGTTAGTACAAAACTTTATGGAACTGGGACTAAATCTGCACCTCTGCAGTCAATTGTGGCCACATTAGGGCCATTATCAGCTCAGGCAGTTACTGAAAACACTAAAATAAAGTTTCACACTACTTGTCCTGCTGATGTTTTTACCAGGCCATATTATCTCCTCTGCATGAATCCAGATATTGGGGATGCTGTTACATGGTCATAAAGAAGGAAAACCAAGAGAACAAGAGCTACCTCCTTCCCCTCTACCCTGCCCCCCACCCAGCTCTCCCCCTCTGATCTTTAGTGAGCTTCTTTTAGACAGGGGTGTAAAGCCAGATTTAATTCTTGGTTATGCTGGTGTGTATCTGGTTAAACCCACTGCCACTACGAGAGATATTCTGGTTTTGCACTGTTATAGGAGATAGTAAGTTTTGGCAACAACCTTTATGTAGCATAGTGTAAACAGCTTGCTCTTATGCAAACAAATTACAAAATTGTGTATAGAGTAAGAGAATCTCTGCTTTTAAGCTGTTGTTCTCAGGAAGAGGAATTAAGTCATCCAACTTGGATATGTGTAATCCTCTTGAATTCTTCAAATTTACAACTTTCTATTGCTGTGTAAACTTCACTTTCCTTGTAGAGATGCTCTTCCCTAATTGTTTGCTTCTTGAGGATATAATTTTAAAAGATCATACTGTATCTAGTCATCTTCACCATCTGATGCAATTTAAGGAAAATAAAAGACCATTAAATATAGTTAACACAGCTTGGTTTTGTCTTCTTTTTACTCCCCTACAGGCAATGGAAAAGGAGCCCAGAAAACAATTTGTTTATTATAAGCAGGTCAGTCCTCGGGGGGATTCATGGAATCACGCAGTGGGAGAGGACAATCATGGCACTGAAATGGTGGGTAATTTTATTTGTTCCACTTGATGGTCACAGTGGCATCATGCTGGCCAATTACTCTTGAGTCAGCAGGTTTCAGAGGTTAAGACCCCCTTGTGGGTTGCAGCACTGCAGGCAAAGTATTCAGGCCAGATTGAAACCGTTTCAACAGCAGAGACGCCAGCCGCCTTCTCCCTTGGAGTTCTCCTTTTTCAACTGTGTGCGAGACATGCATGTGATAAAATAGGCATGTCTCTAACATCGAGACAGCTTAATTATTGAGAGTGGAAAAAATGCCAGCTTCAGATAAAGAAAGGAAGAAAATCAGCCACGGAGACAGGCTATGCCGAGGAGGCATGAAGCGAACAAACACTGCAAACTTCAGCTGCAGGTTCCAAAGGAAAGATCATGTCTGGGAATAATCCTCATGCCAATAGTCTACTAGTGTTTCAAGGCTGCTGAACAGAAGGCAGTTTCATCACATTTTTCTCCAGTGGAAATATTTTAAGCTGCTTCTTCAGTGATCTGTAATTCTAAGGGGAAAAACAGCAGCAAAGCGTTTGCTTTACCAGTAGAACCTGCCACAAGTGATTGGGCAGAGGCGGATATGAAAACCAAGCTAGCAGAAATAATGTGTGTGAGGGAATTGGGCAGGAGAATTGTCCAGGACAGGCTGAAATTGTTCCATTAGGCTTAGATGAAATTCATTAAGTGACTCACATTTCATTTGGATTGGGGTATGGGAAGCAAGGAAGTGTCATTTTATCCTCTCAATGATAATACTACTGTTATGATCTCAGAAACAGGGGAGGCTCTTCTCAGGCTTAAGCTCTGTTGTGTATGTGACATTTCAGGCTTAAAACATCTCAAGTGTATATTTCCTGTCAGAAATATTATGCTGTGAGAGCTATTCAGTTTCTGAAGGATTCACTGGAGAGTTAAGATCCATGCCTTAATGGTTTTTTTTGGGCTAGCTTCATGCCAGTTTGCAGTTTCTGGAAAACATCTCAGGAATCTCAGAATCAAGATATAGATGTATTATTATGCTTAATAGTTGTGCCTAATTTATCCAGAGCTGCTCTTGAGAGTCAGAAATGATCAGTGGGACTCTGATGTCTTGCTCTGCAGAACTGGTTCAATGACGTCTTAAGCTTAATATAAATGTCAGGATATTTGAATTTGCAGAAGACGTTGGGTTGAAGTGGAATGAAACAAAAAGTTTTATTTTTTAATCATCTTATTTTTAGGAGTCATTTTTCCTTCTTCAGCAATAGGAGGTTATAAGAAAACTTTGTTTCTGGCTAAACCTGGAACCAGCTTTTTCAGATCAAAAAGCATTTTGATCTGAAAAATGCTTGTGCATTTCTTTTATTTGGAAGTGATGTCCCAGGGAATGGAGGAATCCAAGGCAGGAATTTTTTCTCCTCTTCTTTATTCCTCTAGCACCACCTTATATGACACAGACACCGGAAAAGTCTCACAATGGAAAGTCCTCACATTATGGCTGTAGATAGCCATGTGTCTGGGCATCAAAAGTGGAGTAAAGTCCAACTCCAGCTACACTGAAGTGATTTGAACACTAGCAGAAAGTTAAACACATACTTAAGCTGCTTTGCTAAGCTCTGGTCACTGTGGGTGTGCAGTCATTCTTACAGATGTCTAATGAACAAAAGGCACATGAGACTTTATAAAAAAAATTTAAGAAAAGAATTTTAACAACTTATTAATGATTTTTGTAAGATCCTGGGAATCTTTCTGTTTGAAAGTTCAGAATATGAAACAGAACCTAGAAGAAAGATGAGAACCAGTCTTTGCCAGTTGGGTTTATCTGCCTGAACTATGCGTTTGCTTCTCCTGCACAAACAGCTGGCAGTTAACCACTGCATGACACACACAGAGGCAACAAGTCTGTACTGTTCAGAGGCAGTCCTCCTCTGAGCTACATCTAACACACTGCTTCGTCTGCCACATTTTGCTGCTGCCTATTTGACAACTTGGATTCCATGCCAGGGAAGATATTAGACGGAGAGCAAACTGGGCTGAAGAAAGAGCTCGGGGAGGATGGAAATTGTGAGGAAATATCCAGTTTCTCTTTCCGCTGCCATTAATAAAATACCAAATTGGAATATATATTTTTCATTCTTTGTACTAGCATAACAAGTGATAATGCTAAGAACACTGTAATTTTTTTGGTTTAATAGGATACACTGTTCCATTAAATATGTATGGTTAAAATTTCATGTTTTAGTGATGTTTGTCAGAGATGATATAGAGCTTGTTGTGCTTTGGAAGCCCTGGGAGAAAGAAGGTATAATTAATTGTAAATACTCAAGTTCATTTTGATGGCCAATAATTTCTACTTTGGTTGAGGAAGCTCTCTTTATGAGACAAAAGATCTGAAAGAATAAATTATACATATGGCAAATTTATAAATCAATAAAAGAAGGAACTGGGATTGCTTGCTGCTCTACTGAAACAAGCTTAAATACACCGTGTAACAAAGTAAAAAAGAAAATGAGTGGTGTGTTTGTCTAATTTACCCAAATAAAGAAAAGAAACTTAATTCCTATCTTTTAAAGGTTTTTACAATAAACCCCCCATAATTCTAAGTAAATAAGACATTGGGAATATATTTTTAATGATAGGAACCTGTATTTCAACATCCAACTTGCTGTCTATTTCCAATGCTTATTTAGTAATTTTACCTAATATTATGATCTTTCTGGGACCTGGAGGATGGGATGATAGGAAATATGTCAATGATTAATAGAAAGAAAAAAATGCAATAGTTTGTGGGATTTCCAATCTTCTCATAGAGGCTTCTAGTGAAAGATTCCCTAAGATTGGGAAAGATTGCTTCACCAAAATAAGATAGCATCTGTTTTTATTAAATACACCAAGAACAATTCAGGGAACCATGAGATAAATGTGTGTACAAAAGTCTTTTTTTTTTTTTTTTAATGATACACTGTACAAATTATTAGGGCAAAATCTGTCATACAGAAAAGATATTTCAGCCCTTAGGTGTAGTTGTGAATATGCAGAAACAATCTCAGATGTGGAGAGTCTCAGCAATTTGTTGTAAACATGTGTCCTTGTGCATGGATTTTCATGTATGTACAGGTATAGATTGATAAAAATCTACTGAACTAAATGCTTCAGGGGAAAACAATTCAAGACTTTTTGAAACGTCAATAAATCTCAGTTGGAAGACTTATTTCTAAGACTTCTTGAAGTCAGGTTGATAACACATGGAATCAGCCCATCTCCTACACATCTCAGACAAATCTGCACCTACTCCCCTCAGTAAATGTCACTTATTAGAGACTTCACCACTATGGCAATAAAAAGAATAAGAAATCTTGCCTTGCAATTGAAAACCTCTGTGAACAGCTGCCAAAGAAGAAAATACATGATTAGTCATTGCTGAAATGCCTCTTCATGTGAGGGGAAAGCACATGATTTCACATCCCAGTCACACTGCTGCCACACACATCCATCAATTCTGTTGTACCTCAACAAAGTGAAAACAAGGCCAGAATTTAGAGGAGTTCAGTAACTTGAATTAGGACCATAACTGAATTTGCAGTTCCATGGCTAAAACAATACATACTTTTCATCAATCTGATCCAAAATAATTTAATTTTTCTCTAAGGCTTTTTGTTCACATGAAAGTATAACTCTCCCCCCTTTCTTTTTTTCTTTTTTCTTTTTTTTAACCATAAAATTGCAGAATTCTAGGGGTTGGAAGACATATCTGGTGTTTGTCTCATTGAACCCCCCTGCTAAAACATGGTCACCTAGAGTAGGTTTCCCAGGACTGTATCCAGTCAGGTTTCGAATATCTCTAAGGGCAGAGACTGCACAGCCTCTCTGAGCAACCTGTTCCAGGGCCAGAGTTGAATTCAAATTATATCTTTGGAGCTACCTGCAATAGAAGGTAAGGAGGTATAAGACAAAATTCACAGGAGTTTAGAAAAAAGTCATCCTCTTACACCAATTCATGCCCTGCTGCAAACATACCTGTCTGGTTAATCCTGGGAGCTTCCTGGATTAGGCATCTCTCCATCTGGAAGAATTTGAATCAGTTTTTCACCTTCAAGTAGTTCAACCATCAGTTTGCAAGGTATCAGGTGCAAAAAGGCAAAAGAGGAGGATGGACTATGACTCATAGCACAATTGTCCAGGGAGATGATTTAAACTTGTATCCTGCCTAACAGGGGCTTTAAAGATAAAAGCACAACCTCCTTGATGGCACTTTCCAAATTTGCTACTGAAGTCAGCATGCACAAGATCAGATTTTAGATAGGCCAGCATTTCAGTTAGTTTTTTTCTCCTGAAATCTTCTGAAAACCTGTCCCTTTTAAAAATAGCAGTACATACAGAAGGGGACAGATTTTGCTGTTGAGCCACTGGCTGCAATTCTGTTCAGGTCTGCAGCCCTGTGAGTTTTCCACTTAAACTTTGCAGAACAACAGCTACCTCTGAAATGGGGCAGCCTGAAGGACAAGCCACAGGGACAGGTGCAGATCCCTACAGTCCTTTGTCTGAAACACATGCAACATGTTGCAAACCATGCTATTTCCACAGTGCCTTTGGAAAACACCTTGGCAGAAATATTTTTGACCTTTGGTTGATAGAAGGTAAATATAATATTAAGAAAATTTGGGGTACAATGGCTCCAACTGGACTCTGGAGCCAATTCACACATTACAGTGTTGATTGTCCCCTACCATAGGATAGGAGACCTACTGAAATATTCCTTGTCTATATGCCCAAGGTTTCCTCTGTAGTGAAGTGAGGTTGTTCACTAATGTTTTGCCCTGACATACAGGGCGAATGTAACCAGATGTACACCTAGAGACTAGGACTGTGGGGCACACAGGGCAATGCACCCACCCTATCCTGTGAACAGAGCCATGAGAATCGGCTTTCCTGTTAGCCATTACCCCCTGACCTTTCCAGCATTTGTCTGACATGTTCTGCAGGCATTACTTAGTGGGGAGCCAAAAAAGAGAAGACTGTGTCTATTCACTGGAACCTGGTGCTTTGCAAACTGCAGCATAAAACTAGCTCTGCACTTGGCAGCTGAACATTGACTGTGTGCCGTATGGGGTGAAAGGTTGTAATTCGCAGCTTCTGGGCTGAGGTGTGGATGGAGGATTGGATTTGTGCTGCATATCCTTTGTATGAGTAGGAAGAGTCTTATCTCTCATACTTCTCTTTCTTAAAAAGTGGAATTCTCTGCTGTGCTGCAGGACTCGTACAGATTCTCCTTTTTCAGAGCAGACTAGAAGTAGGATTGTTATATTGTCCTTGATTTTCCAGAAGGTTTCCAAGCATTTAGAAAATGTAAAACTTTGAAGTTTCATGTGACTTCTCTCAGGTGCATATCAAGTGTTTGTATTTATGGAATAGGTCTTATGTGATGCTGTGAGAGCTCTGCACAGCTGTATTGCTCACACTTGGTGAGACCAGCTTTTCCTGAATGTATCAGATTTCCTGAACACACATGATATATTAATGTGCACAGAAAGATACCTGGCTCTTTATTTTCCTCTGCTGAGGCTTGTTGTACATATAGGAGAAATCCAAACCCAAAACCTCAGCTGTGTCACAATGTAATTTCGGCTAGAGAAAAAGGATAATGCAGGTGCATGGTAAACCTACACAGGGACATTGTGCTCAAGTGCTGCCATTAAAGAGTCAGGGAAAAGTCTGAGTAAAGAACACAATCTGTCTGCATCCCATAAGCATAAAGAAGATTTCTTGATTAATATGGGAATTTTGTGCCAGCATATTGACCCTGGAAGCCAGTCCATGGACTAGTTGATTGAGCTATGCATTTTATGTGGCTCAAAAGCCAAAACTGAAAAGAAAGGGAAGGTAGAAACAACAGCATTTTCTGGTGTTGAGAATCTTAGAATCTTCCTAGGAAATGCCACTACCAGTGAAGTTTTTTCTCTTTATGCAAATATAATCCAGTAGCCTGTTGGTTGCAGCACCAAAATAAAAGATTTCAGTGAACAGCGAAGGTTTTCACTATGGTATTCTCCTGTGTTTTCCTTCTATGCTTTGGTCAGCCAGAAAACTGGTTCCTCTGCTGACATTTGTCATCTCCTTGAGGATTGCCCTCATTGAAGCCTTTCTGAATGAAGAAGTGCCAACATTTCTCTTTGAGAATTGTCAGCCTTTGCAGACTGTTGTTTGGCTGTTTGAAGGTGACTACAAGTCTACTGGTTACACTTGGTCTCAAAACTCTGTTGTTTTCCAGGTAACTGCAGGAACAAGAGATTAATTGTTGTTTTTTGGTTTTTCTCATGTAAGTTAAGATTTTGGAATAGCGAGGAGGACAGGAATGAGCCACATATTAATAGTACTGCTCAAAAAATAAAGTATAATTTAGAGTGTCACTTAATTCTAAGTGCAGAAAATGTTTGCATGTATATGTTTGCATACATGTACTCACATTTAAATGTATACACACGTATATGTTTGAAAGGACATGTTTAAATTTTAAAAAAGGGAAATTTAACATAGCTGGAACAGATTAAAACAGAAGAGTTTTAGTGAACCAGAAAACATATTGCACTGATAAGAATTTTTTGTTTTTAATTCAATCCTACCATAAAGTAATTTATTACCCATTGCTTGTTTTTCTAGAAAGGCCAGTGCAGCACAATTTGCTGTCTGATTGACAATGTAACTCTCTTTTTACAACTTGTAATTTAAAACAGGAAGGCTGCCATTCACATCGGTTGGGAAGTCTACATTTTAGATTACCTTGAAAGGTTCATCTTTGGCATAAGTTAATGGGAGGTTCAAATGGCTAAAACCCAAATGCAGCATTCCTAGCTCAGCGTGGTCAATGCATGTGTAGTAACATGCAAAACCTAAATCAGAAGGAGTAATTAAAGAAATGCATTTAACTTAACTCTACATTTCCAGCAACTTAATAGTTTACCCCTCAAAGTGCAACAGAAATGATCATTTTACATTTTTCAACAGCAACTGCAACAGTTCAGACTCTGCAAGCCTGGCTTGTCAACTGATCATATATAGAAATCTGCAGCTAATCAGTACTGGTCCAGCCAGGAAAGGTCACAGCAATCCTGCTGAACTATTACTGAGGTGTTACAAGACAGGGACATTATTCATCCTCACTAAAAACAGGCAAGGAGAAAATAAAATGAAAGAAAAAGGATCAGCTCCAGTATATTTGCTGTAGTCCCACCATGAGAAGGACTGTTTCTGGCTCTTCTTCTGCCACCAAGAGAAAGTTTTTTAACCCTAACTCCTACCACTCCTACCTCAAAATCCTGTCATTTAATCATTAATGACTGGGCTATATTTTAGGCCCAGTCCTGGGAGCAAGGTGTGTAAGCTGTACTGTCCTTAGATCAGGTCTCTGTCAGGAACTTTCTCCAAGGCTGTAGCACTGATGTTTTTGTGCTTTTTTCTCTCTCTCTTTCTTTGCCCCCGCCAACACTTCTGTACTGACAAAAACCGAAAATCTGGTGGTAGTGATATTGGTTTGCAAGTCGCTCTTGTGCTTCAGCAACCAGGAGAAGCACGGCTGGCAAAGGACATTTTGTTATTATGACTTGTGAATGTGCTAGTAGAGTTTGCTGCACAGTTACATCAGCAAAATCTCCTGGAGGAAAGTGTCATTCTTGGATACTTCAGTGAAATACTGGCCTGCTTTTTTCCCAGCTGCCCCAGATCAGAGCGTGATGGCTCCTGGCAACATGTTAGGCACGGCTACCAGAGCATTAAAGAACATGAGAATAAAGCTAAAGGACAAGTCATTCCCAAGAGTGGCTCTGGTTCAAGGGAGGAGAAAGTCCTGCTCCTAGGAAGTTTGATTTGGTCATAACCTGTCAGTGAAGGAGCAATACAAATGCATGGTTTGACTTTTTACGGCAACACTTCAAAATATGACTTCCTCCTTTCAAAATGAGGGGCTGCACGGACACTGAACTGTAGGGTTCATCTGTGTAGGTAATATATGCTGCAATTTTAGTTATAGGCCCCTAAGAAAAGTACTATGCCAGATTCTAAAATCTTACTCAGACAAAAACTCTCGTTATGTTTAGGAACAAAGTAATGTAAGTAAGACAAGATTATCTGGACTAGAAGTCCTAAAAGCTGTTTCCTGTTTAAAGTGGGGGTCCAAAATCACACATGTGATGGCAACATATTTTTGTTTTTACAAATGCCACAGAACAGATCCTTCCTCTCCATTAGTGACCTAAGATGCAAGCAGGCATTTATTTGCTTTAAGAACTGTGACACTTCTTCTCAGTGTCAGCACACAGCAGCAAGTATTGTACATGCAGCATTTCCCTTCTCAAGCATTTCGGCTAAAAGTGCAAAGAGAAGAGCCATGATTTCAGGTTGTCTTCAAGGGAGCTCTTGTGAAATTTTTACTTTTTATATTAAATAGGGAGATATAAACAAGGTGAAAAGGCATTTACCAAAGTGTTGTGGTTTAATCCCAGTCAGCAACTAAGTACCACACAAGTCATTTTCTCATTCCCCCCCACCCCTGGTGGGATGAGGAGGAGAATCAGAAAAAGGTAATACCTGTGGGTTAGGAACAGTTCAATAATTGAAACAGAGTTTTAAAACTTGGTGAAAAGGAGAGAGAGAGAGAGAGAGAGAGAGAAAGTGAGAGCAGAATAACCCCCAAGAGAAATAAGTGATGCACAATTTCTCACCAGCTGCTGACCGATGTCCAGCCAGTCCCTGAGCTGTGATTGGCACCTCCCAGCCAACTTCCCCCATTTATGTACTGGACATGATGTTCTATGGAAAGGAGTATCCCTTTGGCCAGTTCAGGTAAGTTCTGGCTGTGTTTTCTCCCATCTTCTTGTGCAGCATCTCACTGGCAGAGCATGGGAGACTGAAGTCCTTGATTTAGAGTAAGCACTGCTTAGCAACAGCGTGTTATCAATATTATTCTCACAATAAGTCCAAAACAGAGCACTTTACTTTTACTACTAAGAAGAAAATTAACTCTATCCCAGCTGAAACCAGGACACAGAGTTGAATAGAAATATACAGGAGCTGAGATTTAATATCATGTCTGCAGTTATCTGAAAAACTGTGAGGAATTATGTTTTCAAAAATTACTTGTACTTGGCCTAAATAATAAGTCAATATTGTGCATTCTTTCCATAAAGACATAACAAAAAACAAGGAGAAAGATGTTAAAAAAGCTGTAAACTTACCACAGAAACTCAGAATTGCAACCTCATCCTTGTTAGCACAGCAGTCTGACACACAAACTGTAGAAGTGCAGAAAAAGACAAGAGCTTATCACAGATAATTCTGATTCCTCTTCAGCCTGGGTGATTATAAAGGAAGAAAAAAGGGTTTACTAGAAGAAAGGACTCATAGAGCTCCAAATAGGTCAGTGTTTTAGGAAGAACAAGATGCCTAGGCTTGCAGACTTCTGGCTGTGCTCCCTTTTTAGCACTCTGAACCTAAACAAATACGTGTGATGCAATACATGGAATCACACTGCAACAAAGGATTACTTAATTTCTGCCAGCAAATGTCCATATAGATTCAAAACCTTTTGAAGGGGCAAATGCAAATTTAATGGGGAGAAAATCGCTGTTTGGGACAGTTCCAGGATACCCTGTACATAGAATTGTCTCCACCAGATTGCCAGATATAGACATAAAAACTGTAGGAGCATACTATAATGATTTTCAGAGTAACTCAGTTCCCTTCAGTGCCTTCTGGGATCAATGCAATTTTGGTAAAAAGGAAGCATGCTCTTTTTTCTTTGCATTTTTTTTAAACAGGAAAAGAATCCTTTATCTGAGATTAATTATGCATAATAAAAGCTGGAAAACAATGGAAATACATATTTTTTAGTTAAAAGTTTTAGACTAAAATAAAATCAAACCAACATTGTAACGGAGCTGTTTCTTAAAATATTTTCCTAACTTTAATTCTGCATATTTAATTTTACATGTTTTACATAGATACAGAACATACATATAGTTTATCATGATTCTGGGTGTTCCTATTATTCATAGTTTTAATATGTGTAATTTAAAAAAAATATACCACAGCCTTGGTTCTGACTATATTTAGTGGCAGTAAGAGCAATTATTAGACACACCTGATTTATCAGCTTCAGTCTTAACCACAGTCAAATTTTCTTCTCAAAGCTACACAGTGCTGAACTTTTGAGTTTTTCCTAGTACAGAAGACTGACCTGGAACGTAGTTTGTAGTTGATATTTACTGCCTGTAACTATCTATTAACTACCATGTCCTCCCATTGAAGGCTGACATTTCCACAGTCCTTGGAACCTTTCTTTTTCTTACCTTTGTTCCCAGAACCCCTGTTGTCCTGGCAGTGTGACATGCTGATATATTTGCCTGTGGGCCAACAAAGCATTTGGGTTCAAATATTCAGGAGCAGCCCTCAAGTCATGCATCTCTTCTACAACCACCAAACCAGAACCTACAGTGATGACTTTCAAACCTGTGAGAAGAAGTCACTGGGAAATAAAAATATCTGTAATAGCAATTTATTTTTTTTTCTGTCAATAGTGGGAAAACTGGGAACAGAGAAAAAGGGTGGAGCAGTTTCTTGAAACTACCTAAAAGCAGAAAGCCATTTTCCAAATGAAAAATGATTTTTCTGTCAGTAAATCAGAACTGTCAAAAAATCTTGACAGTTTTTAAGTGTTGGCCTTGTCCTAATTAGGATCTGGGCTGAGATGCCAAGCTGTTTTACAAACACCATGAAAATGTCCATCACGAGTCACAAGACTATTTTTTTAATTTCCTCAGGACATAGCAACCTGGCCTGGTTTCATGCATTACAGATGAATAGTGAATACTTTGCTATAAATCTTGGTGAACTGTCTTGCAAAATATCTTTTTATAATGCTTAAAAATGTAAAAAATTAATGACTTAATGCCAAATACAATGAAGCTTTTACTGAGATGGGGAGGATTTTTATTAGTCTTTTATGCATAATATTATTACTTTGAGTTGCTGATTGTTTTTCATTCAATTTTTACTGGAGTTACTGAATAACTGTCACTTTTCATTCTTATAACTCTTTATTCATTGTCAGCTGTGGATGATCTGCCAGCCCACATGAGAGGGCAGGTTACATTCAAAGGAATTCACTTTGGTTTGGGGACATGTGCAAAGTCTGAGCTAATTGCAGTGCAACTTTATACTTTAACTGCTTCTTATTAGCGACTTAGCAGATGTCTGTGTCTTGGTACTCTGATGTTCAGTGCTTGCACTGGGAGCCCACAGGGCTCGGCGAGGTGCAGGCCCTTCCCTAAGAGGGATCTGTTAAACTAAGCTCCTGCATTCCCAGGTCATGCCTTTGAAAAGATGTGGAGAGGTGATGGTCAGGGGCTGCTGCCATTTGATGGCCTAGCATGGAACATGTATTTATTGCTCGTACCCACGTCTAGGGCTGCTTATAGAGGCCATGGCAATGCCCACATCTCTCTGGTATTAAAAGATCCATGATCCCTTGACTCTGATCCCGTCAGCCACATCTGGGAAGGAGATGTTTCTTATGTAAGGCAGAGAAAGCAGCAACAGAAGGCTAAAACATGAGAAGTAAGGAGAATGTAGGGGATTAGAAAAGTGAGGAATGGCCTTCTGTAGTCTCCTTTCGTTAGGCTAAAGGCTCTGTTTTCTAGGATAAGTAATATAAAGATAAACATCTAGGAAAGTATTCTGATCCAGAATGTGTGGCATTCTCAGTCATTCCTGTGCTGAGTGGATGGGCAAACAGCTTGGAGAACACTCTCCTTTGACTTTGTCGTGCTAGACAGCACCCTTATGCTTGCATTTAAATCCACCTTTTTTAATTGAGGGATGCTCAAGAAACAAAATGAGGGATCTCTCTCAGGGATTTTCTGGAGGACATCCTCCAAGTTAGGGTTGCAGTGAAAGGATTTGCATGTTTGAATGTGCAGGCTGGCCAGTTCTATGTCTATCTGTATGAAAAAAAAAGGTGTGGATGTCTGTATATACCTCAGTTGCTCTTCCAAGATTATAAAGTGAAGGTTGCTAAAAATGTTGGAAACGTGAATTTGAGCTGGTATTCATGTGATTCTTGTTTTTTATGTCTTCTTTTGACAAAGCAAAGTAAAAATATATTTGTATAATTGAAAGATATAAAAGATCATTTATTCCTTCCTAGCAAGGGCTGCCAAAATGTGATCTCTATCCTTGCAGCTACTTAGTGTATGCACTGGACAACAGAACAGAGAGCTACACAAACAGGAGATGGGAACATTCAACATCCAGGTAAAAGGGATAGAGGTGACAAATGTAATGGAAACCAATGGTTGCATAACTTTTGTCTTGCAGAAACAAAGAGAGAGAACAATGGAGAGAACAAAAGAAGGAGGGCCATTAATGAACACGTTTTTGTACCCAAAATGTTGAGTGAATCAGAAGAAGAAATAAGTCACACACACAAAAAAATTGGTTTGGATGGCATTCTTGAAGTATTGGAAAAGTATGTGAAGAGGAACAAGGTGACCAAACTGCCAAACATAAAAACAACACCATTGTGCATTTGTTAATCCTTATGTTTTTAAATCTCTAGTCTGGTTTGGTTGAGGCACTCATACTACACCCTGCAACAGGACAGTGCAACTCTTGCTCTCCATATAAAACACAGTCCCACGCTCCACATCCTTCCAGATTCTTGAGGACTGTACATATTTAGTATGAATGAAAATATTTGGGAAGAAGGAACAGAAAATGCAAGCATCATTTTTTTTTGTATTCTACTGCTATGGCTGTTCCCACAACATTTATGCATCCTGTCAGTATCCCATCAGAAACTGAATGGTATTCCCACCTCTATTCAGCACTGGTGAAGCCCATCTGCAGCATTAGGTCTGGTTTTGTCCTCACCAGTACAAGGCCAGCATAAGAACACCAGAGTCCAGTGACAGATCACAGAGTCATCTCTCATATTTGAGTCACTGAGACAGCTTGACAAGGAAAAACTCAAGGAAGATCATATTAATGTGTATGAATTCCTGATGTGAGGGAGAAAAGAATACAGTCAGACTCGGTGTTGCCCAGTGACAGGACAACAGGCAGTGCACATCATCTGAAACACAGAAAATTCCATTTAAATGTAAGAAAAAATCCTTTTATACTGTAAATGTGACTGAACACTGGCACAGGTTGCCTGGAGAGGTCATAGAGTCTCCATTCTTTGAGATATCAAAATGCCATCTGAACACGGTCTTGGGTAGGTTGCTCTACTGGCCCAGCTTTGAGCAGGGGGATTGGACTAGTCAGTATCCAGAGGCGCCTTCCCACCTCAACTGTTCCTTGGTCTGTGACTCCCTTGAACAGTCTGGCCTTATTTCTATCATTTGTTACTACAATATATGCAGGTTGGACTGTGCTTCTCATCTTCCACTCCTCATGTTTCTGTGAACCAGAGTTATAATTCATATAATTTAACTGTTAGAACACCTACTTTAAAGAGACAAAACCAAACACTTGGGACAGCTAGTAAAACCCATTATTTCCAAAGCAGGCATACTCTTAACTGAAAGTGTCTTATTCAAAAATAAAAATATGTTTTCAAATTAAATATTGTTTATGTTGTGGCAGGGGAATTCAGCTGTAGCACAGGACTACAGAATTAAATTACCAGGTTTCCCATTGTTTTCTTTTTAATTGAAATTATGAGATCTTTACAGTGCTTCATTTTTATATGATTTTATGGAGCTTAGAGTAATATGCCCTGAGTTTGCTTCAAGACAATCGAAACTATAGTAATCCAGATAAGAGAGCAAAATCCAGAAGACAGATTTCATGGTGCATTAATCTGAGAGGCACTTCTTTTAACCCTTTGGTGAGTGTATAACTTGCTTTTCTGAACTCCCCATTACATGGTAGGGTAAATGCAGTGCTTTGAGCCTGCAAGTGTACTGTGTTCTGTCTTCATGGCATGCATATCTTCCTTCATTCTGCAGCCTCTGAAGTGAAAAGCATGCCCAAACAGAAGCAGGAGAAATGTGGAAACCAAATTGAATCAATTATTGCCTTCAGCCTTGAGAAATTCATATATTTGAATTGAAACTTCATGAGTGCTGAGGTGGTTCCGCTCTTCACACACTGAAAGCACATTGAGAGCAAATTGACAGAACATCCTAAAGGAAGGATCTGGACCCCATTCTGTATAATGGACAATCATATAACCAAACAAGTATGGATTTACAGATTTGAAGTAATCTCTGGGCAAAAGTTCCTTCCCCGGATCTTCTAATTTTAAACAACTCATTAGTGAAGAATTAAACAAAACCTATGAATCATGTTATATATAGGTTGTTGTCGTTCAGGTGCCTTTAGAGGAGAAGCTGGTCTTGTGATAGATTAACTTCACTGAAAAGAGTTACATTTAACACCGGTGTCCAAAATTAAAAGTAAAAAAAGTGACTGGCTTCAGAAAAGAGCAGTGAAGATAATCAGAGTGCAGAGGCCATGTTTGCCTAAGAAATATTTTTAAAGTTTGAGAAGTTTAAAAATATTATTTGGATATAGAATAAGAGATGTGTTGTGGGAAATGTTGCATTGGCCAAAGAGATTCAATGGGTAGATTGACCATGGGGGGAGTTTTTCCATCATGTTTTGAGCAAGTCATAGGAGTTATGCAGCTCAGAACAGGATTCAATTTACATTGATAAATAGCTTGTGCAGGTGCAGAAGGGCATTTCTAAGGTAATGAGGTAAAACTATTAATGGAATATGTTTGGGAGAAATGTCTTGAGAGGAAATAGCAGTCACACAGGAAAAGCAGAGAAATTTAGCTGCTTGGGAAGTTTGTGCTGCAACTGGACAGAGAGCTTGGGATCTGTGATAGAGTGCTCTGTTTCAATTACAGAGATGAGCCGGAAGGGCTTCTAGCCTTTCCCATCTTTGTGTTTTATGAGTACAGGTGTTACAGGCATGCAAAGTAGCATATCTTAATTGTCATCTCCAAATCAGACCAGTTCCACTTGTGTTTGGTTTAGCATACTGTATTTTGATGAAGTTTTCATCTGATTTCCCTTAAGGACAACAGCAGCATTTCCACTCACTCAAGAAATCAAGCTCTTATGCTATTTAATTTACTATGGGCGTAGAGAATTTAAAGTGTGAATTAAAACAATGGAGAAGTCTTTGTGGCACAACACAGGAGAGCAAACCTAGAACAGTACAAATAGCTGTTGACTGCCAGAGCTTTACTCATATTCCAGTAAACCTTGCTCTGAGAAGAAGGAGCTGCACAAAGAGCTGCTGGAGCCTAAGAACTTCAAAGTGAATGACATGGAAGTGCAAATCAACAGAGTAACCACATGAAACTTTTCAAGGGTATTTGATGCCTTCATGTGTTCATTTTGAAATGTTACCTCACAAATTCCCACTAACCCTATCTTTCTTGAACTCTCCAGCTATTTCCTCAAAAAAAATCTAGCAGGTCCTAGGGAATAATTGTTATAATCCTGAGGTTTTGTCAGAAGATGCTTGGAGAACATGAAAGCTTCATTTGAGCTGATATTTTTCAGTATCACGCTTTCTGTGGAGAAAAGGTGCAAAACTTCTGTTTCTTGCCTAGGTTGCTCCAGTGCAGTCTTGCTGAAGTCCTCCTCTGCAGAACTCAGCTGGAGGAGACAGAAGGCATGTCTGGTCTATTGCATTATTTTGCTGAAACTTACCCTTTTCCAAGAAATGTTCACCTTGTGTTTATACCTCAGTAACATTCTTGTTAAATTTTTGGAATTTTATTTTTGCTTTTACTTGTTCCTGCTGGTATCCTAGTGTAGACATAGGGGTCTTTAGACTGGATGCCAGCTGGTGCTTGTCTGTTCTCCAGCTTTGCACTTTGCTAAAAGTTAAAAATGATGTTGTTTCACACCAGTCAGTAATGATGAGACATGACTTGATGATGTTGTAACACTTTTATGTAGCTCAGACTTTGGAGTCCGTAGTCAAATCATCTGAAGGAAAGGATATCTACTTTTTATTATGGAATAATCCTTTCCTGTGATATATTAGCTGATATACAGTTGTAATGCAGTCCCTTGACAGTCTGATATGTAATATATTTTAATAAAATATCTTTAATCCTCTTGAAATTGCCATATAAAGTATATTATACTGTGTCTTGACTACTACTTTAAAAGAGCATCATGCAAACATTGCTGAACTCATGTAAGGCTCCACTGACTTTAATGAACTTTGGAACAGGCCCAGATTCCCTGATGTCAGTCTCAGGGAAAGGCCTCACTAATAGCCTCCTTTCATCAGTTAAAATGCAAGAAAAAAGTTGCTCTTAAATGTTTTTTGATAAAATATATTTCACAATGTTGTCGTACTGTTGCAAGTAGCAGAAAAGCAAGGGTTTTAAAGCAGTGAGTCTAGAAAAATGCGCTGTATGGTTTGAAATCTTTTAAAATGTGATGTATATATTCCTTTCTGATGTTTACAGCTTGTGAAGTAAGCATTCATGTCTGAAATTAACTTTTATCTTCATTTGGTCACATAGAGACATTCACATTTTTCTATGTTTCAGAGGAGACAGGGTTGCTTTCTTTAATTAGAACAAACAACAGAAATCTTACTTAAAAATGTTTATTGTAAAAAAGTGGCTAGAAAACAACATCAATTTCACTTCACACTTTCTTCAAGTTATCTATAGATGCTGCTATGGGCAACAATTTGCTTTCATTCATAACACATTCAATCATATAAAAATAAAAATATTTACATTATGTCCACATACTTTACAAAATCATCAATAAAAAAGGCACTTCGAGGGGTAATGCTGAAAATATTGCATTTCCTTTGTGCACTTAAAAAAAATAATTGTAAAACTCCTGTGGATCCCCTCTCTTGCACTTATTCCCGTTTTTTAAAACAAAAATGAACTTTAGAGGAACTATTACCTCTTAAAAAATGGTCAAGCATGCACCAGGAATGTTTGAAGCTACAGTATTATCTTTTTTTTTTTAAAGGCACATGCGGCTAATTTGTGGCTTTCAATTTTTTCGTACATTCTCTTATACATTTTTTCCCTATCTTAATTATGCAGTATTAAAGCATTTCAGATCATTAATGAAGGCCTTGGCTTCTAATAAAATAAAATAAAAAGACACAGCAATGAATAATATTAAACATTTACTAAGGTAAACTTGGAATACTTTTTAAGGCACCTGAGATAAATGGTGTCTAGCAAAATTAACTTGGGTAGTAATTTTATTAAAATTTCCACTTAAAATACTGTTTCTTTGGTTGAAATGCCTTGGCAGGAATGTATCGTTAACTTTGAAGCCTTTTCTAAGCAAGAAAAGACAATCTACATTTGGCTTCATCTATAAAGAAAGCTGATAATGCTTCTTCCTTTAGATCTGCTTGAAATGTCATGCATGGCGTCTTTCCCCCTATTTCAGAATTCACACTTAAGAATGCAAATGTATGGCAGAACAGAAACTACTTAAAGCTCATTTCTACTGACATTCTAAGTTCTTCCACTAGTTTATTTGTTTGCTTGTTTGGTGGTGCTTTGGTCTGTTGGGTTTTTTTTTTTTTTTTTTGTTTTTTTTTTTTTTATTTTGTTTGTGTTTTTTTGTTTTTTTGGTTTTTTTTTTTTTTTTTTTTTTTTTTTTTTTTTTTTTGGTTGAAAAGTAGACAAGAAAATGCCTTTGGATGTCCACTTATCATTTGGATCAGGAGTGGAGAAATGCATCAAGTCCAGGTAAACATTGACTGCATGACTCAGTGTGCTACACAGCAGCCAGATTCCTCATGTTTGTGCAGAAGAGACATTCTGGAGAAAGTTTTGGAGCAATTTTTGCACTGGTATTTCTTCACATCCGAGTGGGTCTGCAGATGAGCCCTCAGATTGGATCTGTCTGCAAAAGCCCTGTTGCAGTGAGGACAGGAAAACGGCTTCTCTCCTACAAAGGAAGCATTAAGAGAAAATAGGATAAATCTTCTTTTTAAAAAGTACATATTCAGGACAGGTAAAGCCTGCTTTTATCCTAAGAAACAAATGAACAAACAGAAATGACTTGTTATAAGAAAGAATTGTCTAGTAAAATGTTAATCAGGCCACAGATACAGCAGCTTTCAGCACTGCTGGCTGTGTTTGCAGAACCCCAGTCTATTGAGAATATGCTGTTAAGCGCAGTCTGAAGACATGCTGCTGACACCTTCTGAATCTACAGGTGCATGCAGTACTTCAGACTGGGCTCCTCCCAACATTTTCAAATATTTTCATAAACTTTTTCTGCTTAGTGCTGTGTGAATTACTGGGGAAAAAAGGCATTGACTGAAAAGCAGCAAACAGCTGTACAGACCTTACATTGTACCCAGTGTTATACTCAAAACCCAGTTTTTGCCTCAAAAGAAAAAAACCCCAACTACTTTGCTGATGATGTGCTTCTACTTCTTAAGGACTTGAGATAACGCATGCAAAACTTGCCAGCTGCTTAAGGAGTCAGAGAGAAACCCCTTATGCATTGGCTGTTTTTTATTGCCTGATTTCAGAGTCAGCTGGTGCCTTCTCAAAGTTAACAATTTCCAAAGCCTGCAAGTTAGCATAAAATCCTTAAAGCAAAACCTTCAGCTAGTGGAAATGGGCTAAATCATCCTAAAATTATAAAGGGAGCAATGCTGATTTATGCCAGTACCTGCCCCACAGTTAAGAGACCATGCTAATCCCCCCTCCCATCTCTCCCCTCCCCCTGCAAGAGGGAGAATTTAGCCTTTTAATGATTCATTTGAAATTCTGTGGACGCATTTCAAGGTTAGTTAAGAACCACTGCTGGTTTTTCCACCTGTGGAGAAAAATAGCAAAAAGGCATCCTGATGTTATAGCAACAAGAAACTGCAATTGTAACGCGTGTTCTTACCAGTGTGAGTTCTAATGTGTCCTTGCAGTAGCCAGGGTCTAGAGAAAGCCTTGCCGCAGATCTTGCAGACACAAGGTAGCGTGTGGGTCCTGATGTGCATCTTAAGCGCTCCCAGGCTGACATACTCCTTGTCACAGTACTTGCAGCTGAACGATTTCCTAGACTGGGCATCACAGTGCAGCTGCTTATGTTTGGCCAACCCCGAGAAAGTTGAATAGGTCTTGTTGCATAAACTGCACTGGAACTTTTCAGCTTCGATTGCATGAGGGTCTGAAAGCTTTGACTGGATTCGCTCTTCTTCATCGCTAATGGGGCTTTCTGAACCGCTGTGATCTTTGGAGGAGGTGTCAGAAGGTGGAGGTGGGCTGACTCTTCCCAAAGATGAGGGGTATCCAGAAAGCGGAGAGAGGTCATTGGGTAATGGAGACGGTAGCAGCCCAGTTGTAGTCCACACAGTGATGGGATTGTAAGCTACTGAGCTCAGGATCTCTGGCTGTGGTATGATAGGGACTGGATAACTTTCGTACAGGTATGGGGATATAATCACTGGAGAAAGAAGAACATTTTAAGGTAAGAGAACCAAAAAGTATTTCAAAAGGCAGCAAAATTAACATTTTGAGGATTAAAAGCTGCATAAATTAAACATTCAGTAGGGTAATCTGAATATAAAGGGGATTAAGGAAATACTGTTTCACACATATATTCTGATGGGTAGAGACAGAGCCCTTGAACAGGCAAATTGCAGTTGGAGAGTCCCTCCAAGGCAGCATGCTGCTTCTAAATCTATGCAGCAGTGAAACTTCCTGAAGGATTTGAATAAAAGTTTCAATTCCACCACCAACAGATACAGAACAGGAAAACTCCAAATCCTTTCTAAGTAACCGGAGTTCAAGTGGATGAGCAAACTTTCATGATTCATTCTGGTCAGCATTGACATATTTCTCAAAACTCCCTCCTTGTAAGCAGTAGAAAACAGAGCAAGCAATGAACTAACCCGTCCCCTCCAGCCTGCAGAGCAATCCCACCCCTCCTCAGCGCTGCCACGCCACGACCGCAGCCTCAGAAGCTCCGCCGTGGCACCGGATTTCGTTTTGTTACCTGTGTGAGTGTCCAGCTCGCTGTAATTCGGCTTCTTGGATGAATTGAAATGCTTCTTGACCAGGAAGGAGCGTGGCATTTTGGATGCAGGGTTTCTGGTTCTCGCAGGCTCTCTCTCCGCGCGGGTGGGCGCAGCGGTCCCGGGTGGCGCGCAGCACAGGCACACGCGGGATCACTGCGGGCGCATCGGTGCTGCTCCCGCTCCTGGTCCCTATGGCGCTGCCGGCCCCACGCAGCCCATCCACTCCTGGTTGTGCAGTGGCAGTGCCGAGGCGCCTTGAAAAGTGCTGTAAATACCCACGAGTCAGGTGCAGGGGGGAAGGGTTTTCCGCTCCTCCAATCGCTTCGGGATGTTCTCAAGCGCTTTTCCAAAGAGGCTGTTTTTCTGGGAGGGCTCTGGAGCTGCTGGCTGAGGGATCCAATCCCACTCGGAGGGTTTGGTTCAGGTTTCAGCTCCTCCCGCTGGAGACAGCTGTGAACGGGGGAGAGAGCTCTAGCTGAGCGCGTTACCCTGCTCCGAAGTGGGGGGATGTGGCTCTGTAGAACTGCTGTCTACAAAAATGTGTTGCTCAAAGTGCTTGAAAATAAAGGTCAGTTTACTGATTCAGCTGAATTATTTTTTTTGCTTTCTGACAGAGACCTGGATAAGTCATAGGCACTGAAAGTTTTTTTCTTCTTCTCCCACTCTTTTTCCTCCACTTTTTTTTCCCCTTCTCTTTCCCCTTTTTCTTCCTCCCCTCCTTTTTTCTGTCTTTTTCCTCTTCATTTTTTTTTTTTCTTTCTCTTTCCCTTTTCCTTTTAAATGAATGTGGTTTCCAGATATTTGATACGAGAATAACAATGGAACAAACTCTTCATTAAGGGCAGAAGGGGTACACACACAAACACACGACGCATTACAAGATAAGTTGGCCGGCAGAGCTAATGGAAGCCTTTGAACTGACTGGGTGCCTGCTCCATTTGGGAGCTGCCTTTGAATAGCTGTGCTTAGGAAAGGCTGGAGAAGAGCAGCCTGCCTCCCAAACCTGCACCCTTCCAGGCAGAAGGACCAGACAGATACTGCAAGTGATTTCAAGGAGAGAGAGGAACCCTGGAAAGGATTACATTTCAGAGCAGGGTGATAGGTTTTATATAATATGCATACTACTTGAGACTGTTCATATGAAGAATACTTTATTTTTTACTTTAAAAATCTGCAGAATGCAAAACCTCGACCTTTGCTTCCTTGGGAGTAGCTATGTCACTCTTTTGCCTATCCTCTTAGGACACTGCCAAAGAAATTTTCCTAATTATCCAAAGCAGTTAAAAGATGTATAGATAAGCAACCCCCCCAAAATTATAGACTGGGTAATTTAAATGTCTCTTAAACGTCCTTTTCCATTAGTATATTTAGGACCTCTTGATTTCCTATGAAGGTATAATCTGTGTTATGTATTTCATTTAAGATGAAAGTCTCTTAAATGTGCCACAGAGTTTTCTGGTTATCTAAATTGACTAAGAGGAGATATTTAGTCACAGATAGGTTTTTTAATTTTAAACTATTTGCATTTTTGAAATATGGGCAGCTGAATGCTGCTAAGTTTCTAACACAAATTACACTCTGATTGACTCTAGGTCTGCCCTCCCCACCCCTTCCCCCCTGCTTGTGTGTTACCTACACCTGCCTGGGCACATACCGGCATGCCGTGCTGGTGTGACGCCGGGGCTCTCTCTCTCTCTCTCTCTTCTTGGGAGGAGGCGCAGAGAGCTGTTTTGCAGAGACCAGACCACCCCAGCCCGTTTTTGCAGCAGGTGTTGGAATAGATGTGAAGGAAAAAAAAAAAAAAAAAAGCCCGATGGGTCTTTTAAGACATGCAAGAGCAAAGTGCTTTGTCAAGCTGCATGACTTCTTAATCTTGGGGAAATACCAAAACAAGTGCAGGGAAAGTTAGCCGTTTTAAAGAACCAGTTAAAAAGATTAATCTGTTCAGCATCTAACTCTGGTGTCTGTTAGTGAAAGGTATCATATGGGTTTCCAAGTGGCAGGGAACATACCCAGGCTATGGGAAGAAAGTGGCAAAGGAAGGGACTTTCCAGGTACTTGCTTTGCAGCTGGGGCAAAAGGAACAGAGGCGGCTTTTCCCAGAAGAGAGAGGAGTGCTTGCAGAGGCACAATCCGTTACTTTCCTCAACTCCACAGAAATGAAGAAATCCACAAAGCATTTTTTAAAGGTTGCATTTGTGGTCCTGCTTCCCTCTCATCATCTGAGAAGTCCCTGTCCCCTGCCAGCTCTGGGAAAGCATTGCATATCAGGATGTGAGGCATTAGTCTGTATCTAAATAGTCTGTTACATGAGCTGTGATTCAGACCTTGAGCTGGTTTAAGTTTGTGTGTTGAAATGAATGGAGCCATGCAGATTTTCACTGGCTCGGGATCTGTTCTTTTGTATGTTTGTTAAAAGTAAAGGGTCTGATTCACCAGTGAGGTTCTCCCTCTCGGGGCATTTTCACCAGCATAACACCGGAGTGATGCAGTTTAAATTAATTGCACTTATATAAATCACAGGAGCGTAAGCAGTTAGCCCAGTGGCTGAGCTGATTGAAGGATGTTAGGAATTGGATAGAAGGCATGTTATTACATGGTCCTGAAAGGATATTAGCAGCACATACTACCTGAGTGAGGTCTGCTGTCAAAAAAAGGGAGAGTCTGGGTGAGGAGTGGGTGAGTCAGAGTAAACAGGTGTTCTGGGTGTTTACGGCAAATGTGGATGAGAGGGCACTTGGAGACGTGTGGCATCCATCCCCATGCAGGAAAAGGCAACACAAAGGTCGAGTGCAGAAGACAGGAGGTTTCCCCTCCTTGGAGGAGCCAGGGAGGTGTGGAGGGTGGGGGTGGCTCTGATTGATGCCTGGGGGCAAAGCCTTGCACCCACCTCTGAAAAATCGGGCCTAGAGCTTTCCTCTCACATTTTACAAGTAGTTGGTCTTTTAGGGATTCTTTATGTTTTTACTTTGAAAGCTCGTGTAAAGCTGTCTTGTTAATGCCACTGTGCTGCTAATTGCTGCTCTGCAAAGTGCATAGGAAATGATCCAAGCAATTCTGCTGCCTGAAACCTTGGCATGTGCTTTGCAGCAACTAAATGATTAGGACCAGAGTTTCAAGCACACAGCAGAAATGGCTTCTTTTTTTTTATTTTTTTTGTTGTTTTTGTTTTTTTTTGCATCAGGCCACTTGTTCATGTACATAGATAACAAACTGTGAGCCTCACTTTAGTCTCCCCATTTCTGACATCTCCACCAAACCCTTTTCCTTGTCAGGCTTTCTGAGAAGGGCAGCAGTTTTGTTACTTGGCTTTCTGGAAATGGAAGGGTGCCAGAACTATGTTTATAATCAAAGAGGGAAGAGGGACCCGAGCTAAGCCGTCAATAGCTTAGTTCTTCTCATGACAGCATTCGTGTCCTTACCAAGCATCAATACTAGCAAGAGAGTGGATCAGAAAATGTTAAATATCTGGATAAACCACAGCAGAATCAAGAAAATTAGTTTCAGAATATTAAATGAGTTATGTTGGATCACTGTTCCCATATTTCTCAGGCAGCACTCTTAATCACATTTTGACTGCCGTGGAGTAGATGGAAGGCAGCACAGTGAGGTTTGGAAGAACCCCCAGGAGGCATTGAGCCCAGTGGAGCATACCAAAATTAGCTCTGGAGTTTTATTGATGCAGGTGACGACTTCATCCTGGAAGAGGTAAAAGCTCAAATAACTCACACCTACAGTGTAGCTCTTGCAATTCATAAGCCTCCTACATTTCAAAGGAAAGGGTGAAGTGGTTAATATGAGTAAAAAGAAAAGTGAGTTTTCAATAGTCGAATGTAGAACATATCAACTCAGCTTCAGTGTTACCCTTAGTACCAGCTGATATGTCCTGGAAAGTAAAGACATTTTCAGACAAAGGAATGGTTTAGCAGCACCAGAAGCTGAGGAGTACCTCAAATGTGATTAGATTGGCTGTCAGAGGGAAATAACCCCAAAATTAACAGAGTAGAGGGAAACCATTTGGCAGTAGTATTCCTCTCCATTGCCCCAAAACATATGCCTTAATGAATTTTGAAACACATTCTTATAATACCTTTTCTTTCATGTTTTGTTCATCTTTCCAAATGCTGGCCTGAACTATCAGCAGAAATGGCAGCAAATTTAAAGGACTGTTATGAAATCATGTCAAGCTCCAGTCTTGTAGGCTCTAAGTTCAGTGGCTCATGATAAATCTGTGCATTTTGGAAAGTTTTCCCCATTAAGGAAAAAATGTCCAAATTTTGAATGTTTTCACCAATAAATACATTTTTTCTAAAATCGGTAACTTTGCCAGAGTTTACGCTTATGTAAGATGGTGATTGAATAGCAAAAGCTGATTCAGTCTGAACTTTCCAACAAGTCAAGGCTCTTTGAAGTGTGTCTCTTAGAGATTTAAATCCACCTATATTTTATATGTATCTATATGACAATAATTTTCCTTACAAATAAACTTGCATTTATTAGTAGATGCAAAACGATTCCTTTTAGATCAAGCATTTCAAACAATTCTGGCTTCTGTGTGCTCTCTCTCCTTCACACCTGTGTAGCTTCACTGACTTAAGAGGGGTCAATTTAGAGTCAAATTAGCCCATATTGGCGGAACCTGGTCATAGTTCAATTTTCCTACATTGTTTCTACATGAAGATATTTTAACAATGGGCCAAATTCCCCTGTCATTCCCATCTGTAGTATCTCCACTGGCTCCAGCTGAGCTATTTCAGATTTACTCAAGCAGAACAGAGATGCCATTCTAGTCCAATAAATACAACTCTATTTATGCGCGCAGTACTGCAACATGTGTGCGCTACACAAAAGTGTGTCACATCCCAGCTCAAGCTCTTGCGCTCTGCAAAGCCATGCCGATCTTCCCGCACGCCACCGCCTTATTCACACGAGGAGCGACACATTTGCAAACGCTGACCTTGGGACCCAGGGGAGGCGAAGCGAGGGCCTGCGCAGCGTTACGTGGTCGGAAAGAGCCACCTGCTGGGCGCAGCCGCCGCCGAGACAGGGATGCTCCGCGGAGCCAGGACCGGGCCGGCCGCCCCACCGTGTGGCCAGCCCGGGAAATCGGGATTCTGCCGGCACCGGGATGGACGGCCGACCTGCTGATTGATGGGGGCTCTGGGGAAGAGAAGGACGGGGTGCCAGCAGCGGCACCGAAACAGCTAAATCGCCTCCCGAATATTTTATATGTCTGAGATCTGCGACTTGTGCACGTTTTGAACGTTATTGTTTGTTGCCTGTAGTAAAATGAGACATGAAGACATCATAGATTTCCTGCTCTAAGAAATGCATATCTGTGTGTGTGTGTGTGGGTGTATGAGCACTCAACAGAGATCATAGAATGGCTTGTGTTGGAAGGGACCTTAAAAATCATGTAGTTCCAACCCAAATACCACGGTCAGGGACACTTTTCATTAGACTATGCTCAGACTCCCATCCAGCCTGGTAGTGAATACTTCCAGAGAGGGCATCCACAACATCTTTAGACAACCTTTTCCAGTTTATATTAAGAATTTCTTCCTAATATCTAATCTAAACCTACCCTCTTTCTGTGTGAGGCCGTTTTCACCCTTGTTCTATCACTACAAGCTCCTATAAAAACTCCCTCTCTTTTTTGCAGGCTCCTTTTAGGCACTGGAAGGCTGCTGTAAGGTCTGCACAGGGCCCTCTCTATACACTTTTTTGTCATGTATTGTACATACTTCATCACAGTCTACAGCATCCTCATGAGGGGAAAGAGAGTGGCAGGCACTTATCTCTCCTCTCTGGTGACAGTACCCAAGGGAATGTCCTGAAGTTGTGTCAGGGGGGTTTAGGTTAGATATTATTAAAAAATTCTTCACCCAAAGGATGATTGGGCACTGGAACAGGCTCCCCAGGTAAGTGGTCACAGCACCAAGCCTGACAGAGTTCAAGAAGTGTTTGAACAATGACCTCAGGCACATGGTGTGACTCTTGGGTCTGTCCTGTGAGGCACAGATTTAGTATTTCTACTTTATTTTAGTATTTCTATTTTAGTTTCAGTATAAAGTCATAATTTTGCTGTGTCAACAGAAAGTGAAAGTTGTTGGGTTTGCTTCAGTGTCACTCTCCTGTTCATTCTGGGGCCTAAAGACCTTCTGTAAACCCTGCTGCTCAAAATGATAGTAGTGCTACAAGGTTGGTTTACCACCTGTATTGCCCATTCTTCTTTCCCTCATTTAACTGTATGTATTACTTGTACACTGGATCCCAGGCAGATGCTGTGCTTGGTTATTGTATCTTACACTGACTTCAAGAACTTGGTCTTGCTGAAGGACCCAGAGATTTCTGATAGTGATGATCTCTGTCCTCCTGAGAAACAGCTTCCTTGCATTGAGACCAGTGCTCTGCTTCTGACTCTGTTAAGCTTGATAAAGACATCCTGCGGTATCTTCTGCTATCGTCTTAGACAATAACTGTTGCCTGCTGCAGGCTTGATGTCTGAAAGTCCTGTTTTGTCTTTATCTGTTATTGCTGGAGGAGCTTTGAGGGAAGGCTGAAGTCTGGAGCCTTTTTTTTTTTTTCCCTTCATCAGTACCTGGCAAAAGGATTGCAAGGGACTGGGTGATTCAGCATTCCAGAACCTATTTTTGACATTGCAACCAGAGACCTTTTCAGTCCCAGACAAATCAAGCAGTATATCTTCAGGATTACCACACAGTGACTCCTTTGCTGGGCTGTGTTCCCTGATAGGAGGTTTCCCAAACATCCAAGACATTTTTGAGGGCTTTTCACCACTGTAAAAATGCTAAGACTGCAAAAATGAAAAGACACATCTGCCAACTCTGGTTTCCATGAGTTTGAGGGTGTCTGGGCTTTCTGCTCTCCCCACTTCCTTCCTCAGCAGCTCCACTAGACCTGAGGGATGTCTGCACTTTGAGCTTTTTACTAGCTCTTGAGAGAGCCTTCATCTGTGTGCTGGAGGAATCAATCTCCTTAGAGTACCTCTCTGTTAGGCTGCTAGAGAGGGCACCAAAGGACTGTTATCTTTTCTTTTCATGGTGTGTACAGTCAGACACAGTATTTCAGGTGAACCGCTGACTTGCTTTAGTCATGTTCTGTGACAATGGTACCACCTTTGCATCAACTATTGTACATTTCAAGTAATAGTACCTTTGTTTGTTGTATTTTCTGTGTTAACAGCTGGCTTCACAAGTCCTTTACGGCGTATTGCCAGCACTTGGCCACACTTCACCCTCATGTTGTGCTGCCTCTTGGTAGTGGTGGGAGCGAACTGCAGCTGTCTCTGCACTTTGGCTAGAACTGGGTACATCATTGATCTCAAAGTTCATTTATAGCTGTGTTGGTATGGTCAGTTTTTCAATCAGCTGAATTTTAGCTGATCTGTCTCTCTAGCATTCTTTTTCACAGTCCTGAATATTTACTCTGCAATAGGTCAGTGCTCATGTACCTTTTCTGTTCTCCCTGTTTAGAAACACATGCTGGATTAGTGTTTCTTCAGTAATCGGCTCTGCAAGGTGGTATGAAATGCACAGTGAATGACTGGTCCCTAGGGAGATCATTTTTATGCCTCCAACACTACAGGAAGATGCCAGCAATCTCAGTTTTGTGATAGAATTATCTATTTTTTTCCTTTTTGGGGATATGAAACCAGTGCTTCTCTGCAGTTCTGTTCTGTTTAAAACTGCTCATTCTTCCCCAGAGCTGTGATCTGGTTGTGTGGTGTCACCAGCATCTCAGCAGCCTTCCCCACAGAGGCTCCTGAGGATTCACCCTCACCTCTGCTCAGATCGCATTTTGACCTGTGGAGTGTCTGTGTTATGGGTAGCATATACCAAGAAGCCTGGCTTCAGGTCATACTGGCTTCCCCCCTAGTTCTTGCCCATGCCTTAGTTCTTAGTGAATTATATCTTGTAGCTTCACTGTTATAAAAGACAGAGAAACAGACCTTCCCTGGTCTCACCAGTGCAGTAGGCTTTATGAATAAGATAAAAAAGAACAATGAGAAACTGCATTGCCACAGATGAATTGTATATGTACAGGTATTGATATATATCTTTCTAGATGGAAGAGGTTAGAGGATGCTTTGGGGCTTAGCACTGCAGCTGACTCATGTCTTCATGTGTAAACAGGCCTTTTTTTTCCCCAAGGTAGGGTGTCTACAGCTAAACTGTCTAATAGAAACAGTCTTATAAAATGTTGAATGATGTCTAGGCCTTAGCTGGGAAGGTGCTAATGCTTACTGTCCAAAGCCATGCTGGGAAAATGCTAAAAATGAAGCAGTGTAGACATTTATAATCCTGTACCTTGCTTCCGTTTCATTTGTTTATCCAGACATAGCTCATATTCCTGAAATCAGGCTGATCCTGCATGGAAGGAAATATTTGCCAAGATATTGAGTGCAGATATTTAAATAGGACAAATTTCTCTCTAGTATCTCATATGCACATTTCTTTATAACTTATTTTCTTCCTAACAAGTTATAGACATTGTATTGTGTAATAGGTTCTGATATGTATCTATTCAGGGAAAAAAAAAAAGAAAACTTGATGTCTTTTACTGAAATTATGCTGTAATTATCTTATGTATGATTTCAAAATTTCAAAATCAGTCAATCTAAATAATTCAGTTCTAAAATTCAGGTTATAGATTTTTCCACTGTTACCTATGTTCTTTAAAACTGTGTCAGTTCATCCACTATCATGAAGCATCTATTTCAGTTTATTTTGTATCAGTTTGGTCCTAGCCTCTTACCCATTGCTATCCTCCTATCCTCTTATCCACAGAGCTAGAAAAACCTATAGATACTTGGTAAATGACTTCAAGAAGATGTAGGTATTCATGACATCTGGGGAACAGTAAGCATTGATCCTGAATATCTCACTGTTCCTCATGGCAGATGTGATAGAGGCAGGTGATTAGATGAAAACGCTGAGTCCCATATTATAGCATCACCAGGAAGAATGAGTAACCAGTATGACCAGCTTACATCTTTTGAAGTGGAAGTAATAAAGACTTGCAAGAGGAGGTGGCCTGTTGCAAAATCATAACTGACAAGCATTCTGTGGCTGATGCTTTTTCACCAAAGAAAGCAAACATTTTGTGAGGACACTACATATGTGATAGTCCGTATTTCAAGTGGAGAGAGGTTTGAACCTTGGAAGAGTCATATCCTTAAATCTTTGAAGATTACCTTACATCCTTTTCACTTGTGATAGAACAGCAGCCCAACAGCAGTTTTTCAACATGAAAGGTAACTCTATAGTTTAGGCTTGATTCACTTCATCCTGAGAAAAGTTTCATGTTTGATCAACCTGAGAAACAGGTCTCTGTTGCAGCAGGTAACTACTATTTGTGTTTCTACTGTTTATGACATTCCCCTATCTTCTAAGAAGTTCTCAGGACTGCTGCTTTAAAGCATAGACAGTATTAATGAGGAGATAAGTAGTGCCCTGGAGTGGATTGAAATCTGGAAGAAAATTCAGGTATGGAAGAGGAGGGAACAGAGGGAGGAGGAGGCAGATGCAGCTGGAACATGCAGCCTGGAATTCCTTCAAGGTTGTATCATTCCCCACCCCAGAAGCAAGAGGTGGTGCCATGTTATTGTGTGCTTCCTTCTCCTTTCAGCCATTCTGCTCCTGTAACTTTTGTGCACGTGTTCTTGTCCCTTGGCAAAGTAAGTATGAAATGAATGATTTTCATGGTCCTCCTCCGGACTTGTTCCAACAGCTCAACATCTTTCTTGTGTTTCTGAGGTACCATTTTAAGAGATTGTGTGCTGGACAAAAGAAAAAATCTTGAGCTGAAGCTGAGATTTTCGTTTCTCTGCCTCCTGGTGAAGCAGAGGTAGGAATGAATTGCTCCTGTCATGTGTTATTGCATAATTCATGAGTTGAAATAACTATGAAATGCTTTGCTGAAATTTTACAGATCAACAAAGAAAATATACTTTGCAAAATTCAGTTCAGAGCATTGATAAACACAGAATATAGAAGAGAAATGCCTCCAGAGCCTTTAAGAGGATTGCTTTTCTTTTTTTTTCCTTTATTGCAGGTTTGTTTTCTCATTAATTAGTCTTAATACATGAGTCAATATTTGTGTGGGTGATAACACTGCCTATACCAGCTGCTAGAAATTGCTCATTTCAGGCAATTACCTGTTTTGAAATTGCCTAATTCCCAATTTATTTATCCCCACCCAGAATAGATTGCTTTGAAGTGAAGTTTAAGCTTTTTTAGTGACTTGAACGGTTTGCAGAAGTTTATCCTCGAGGAGGTGAAAGGCAACTTTGCCTTAAGTTTGCCTTGTTCTGTGTCCCCATCAGCAGTGGCTGCCAAATTACGTACATTCCATGGGGTGATTTTTCTCACTTGACCGCTTTTCCTTATGGAACGAAATGTTGTACCCAAAAATAACCTTGTGGTCTAATGCAGCTTAAAAAAAAAAAACCCCAAAACCTGAACAAAACCCTAATAAAGTGAGCTAATACTGAGGCAGCTTTAAAGACCACGAAAGTCAGACTGAATTGTATAGCATGTAAAAGCAAATATTTGTGGTTCTGTGCAGCTCCCAGTTACCAAATGAGTTTGATGTGCAGATCAAATATTGCTGTACAGTTTATTTTTTGAGGACTGCTCCTGCAGCACTTTTGTTGGAGATTCTTTGTGAAATGTATAAAGAGAAGTTTCATGTAGGAGACTCAGATAAAAAGAGAGAAGCATACCCATGAGAAGAAAGAATGAGAAAACCAAATAAATATCAGGTATTGGTCTCTCAGATCATGCAAAGCCTTTGAAAAATATGAAGTCTCTTTCAGGTGGCAGAGAAGCCCTTTCAAATTTACTTTACTGACCTCTAAGTGTCAGCATAGTTCTGTGGTAACTGACAAGACTTTTGCCACCTGAATTACTTTAGAGTATTTCAGTTCCTCCAGATTCTCCCTGAACATCGTAATTTAAAAAAAATTCATTTCTCTTCCAGAATAATTGTTAAGAATTTTCCATAGCTTCTCTATCCTAAATTAACATACACCTTTTTTATGCATTTCCTTGGTTCTTTACATTTTGTTCTTCTGTGAATGGTTACAAATTTTCACATATGAAAAGATGACAAATGACAAGTGAATGTGCAGTGCTGTGCAAATTACTGAAACCTGCCTTAACAACTTAGGTGACCTCCCTTTGCCAGAGTAGCCAGGTATATCTGCAGTGTGATAGGAGAGGGATGCAGCAGGATAGCCTAGGGCTATTTTGCATACGTCTGGCAATAGTGCCAAACATGTGCAGTAAGTTACTAAATCTGGCCTTTCTGAGGAGTATGGTGCATTCCCATGCCAGCACAGCCGAGCTGCACGTGCACTGCAGAAACACCGAGGACTGGCAGCTGCATTCAGCAATTTGTCCTTCACCAGCCTGGAGGTCACCAATAAATGTAGAGTCCTCACATGCAGACAGAGCTTCCTTTTGAGAAAAGGGGTTGCCTCTTAGAGGAGCCCGTGACATCTGGTAGCCAGGGGAGGGAAGTCAGCTACCTCTGTTTTAGTGATGGAGTGGAGTACTGAGGCCATTTAAAAATCCACAAGCAAAGCCAGCAAAAAACCCTGCATAGGGTTGGGGCAAGTCTATTTAAAACAAGACTAACTGTGGAATAATCTGTCCTTTCCTCAGCATTACTTTTAAGCCATCACTGAAAGAAGACTATTCCATCAGCAGGCCTTTGGTCTGCATGCACTTGGAAAAATCCCCGCAAGTGCAAAGACAGCTGCAATGGGCAGTGATGGAATAGAACAGTTTGTTATGATCTGTGTAATCAAGTAATTTCTCCAGTTACATGCAGTGTCATCTGATGTGATACCTCATGTCTCATTAAAATCCAGATAATTAAGCTACCTGTAGAATTTGAGTAACATTTGAGAAGACATAATAGCACCAAAGATCAAGGGGATTCACTCTTAAGCACTGTCAGGGATGTTAGCAAAATTACCAGTGAAGAAGAAAAAATGAATCAATGATGAATAATCATGTACTATATCAGGTAAGTCAAGCCTTTGTCTCTGCAGTAATTAACTGTTCCAATGATATGGGCTGGCAATGTAATGAGGAAGCATCAGTGAACACGCACTAATTACATTTGCTTTCAAATTCAACAGAAGCTGAACAGCTGTTTGGTGCAGTAAGTAAATTAAGTGCACTAGTCAGATCCAATTCTGAAGTGAATCCTTGATGTCACTCAATGATTAATGTGTAGGCTGAATGTTTAAGGGCATGATTCAGCTAAAAAATACTTTCACTCTGTGTCTTATTACCTCTTGCTGTCTTGATCACGCCTTTCCTGTACAAAACCCCATTTGGGATTATGTGTGTGGAGGGGTTAAGAAAGAAGCAGCTGAAGAAAGTAACTTGTGTTGTTCTCCTTGCAGAAATTTCTTGTCAATCACTTGTGGAGTGCAGAAGAAGAACAGAATTTATCCTCTTCTGCTGAGAAAGCAGCTGTGGAGATAGTTTGCAAGACTTGCAGCTATAGCATGTGCCTGGAGCCTACTGGATCAGAGGCAAACTAGGGCACTCATCAGAGGAAAGAGACGTTCCAGTTCATTGGATCACATTAAAAAGCATTTTAAGCAGGAAAGGAAAATTTGAACTATATTATGTTAACACATAAACTCCTCAGGAACTGACTGAGTGGCTCTATGGCCTACACCACTGCATCTTTCTAGCTTTTCTAATTCAGAGCCAACCCCTATACCAGGGACTAGGACTCTGGGCTGGAGTAATAACATGAACTTTTCTTACTGTGTTCTGTTGTGTCTGACAAATGCATTCCATATTCTCTTTGTCCTGGTTTCAGATGCGACAGAGTTAATTTCTTCTTAATAGTTGGTACGGTGCTGTGATTTGGATTCAGGATGAGAATAATGTTGATAACACACTGATGTTTTAGCTGTTGCTAAGTAGTGCTTACTCTAAGCCAAGGATGTTTCAGTTTCTCGTTTTCTCATGCTCTGCCAGTGAGCAGGTGCACAAGAAGTCATGAGGGAGGTCAGCCAGAACAGCTGACCTGAACCAAAGACATATTCCATACCACAGAATGTCATACTCAGTGTGTAAACTGGGAGGGGGCTGGCTGTGATGGGCTGATCTCTGCTTGTGGACAGGAGGGGTGTTTGTTGGTGGGTGGTCAGCAGTTGTATCACACTGTTCTTGTCTCAACCCACAGGTTTTATAATTCTCCGATTCTCCTTCCCATCCTAAGGGGAGAGGGAGGGAATGGTGAGGGAGGGGGGGTGTCAGGAATCAAGCTGTCTTTTTGGACTGTTGTGGTTTAACCCCCACCAGCAACTGACTCCCAGGCAGCTGCTCACTCACTTTACTTGGAATAAAGTGAAATATAGAAAACTAATAATAATAGTGAAAGGAAGAAAGAGAGAAATAAAACATGAGAGACACAAGTGATGGATTCACCATAGAATTTATTGGGAAGAGCATGGGAAACTGAAGAGTCCTTGGCTTAGGGTAAGCACTCCATAGCAACAGCTAAAGCAACATGATTCTTATATTAAATCCAAAGTGCAGCACTGTACCTGCTGCTAAGCACAATATTAACTCTATCCCAGCTGAAATCAGGACACTGCTGTTGTGCACTATTTCTCCCCAGCTTGTAATGAATCTGAAGGGAAGAGATGCCATCCTGAGGGACACTGACAGGCTTGAGAGCTGGGCCTGTGCAAACCTCATGAAATTCAACAAATGCAAGTGCAATGTCCTGCACCTGGGTCAAGGAAATCCCAAGCACAAATACAGGCTGGGTGAAGAGTGGATTGAGAGCAGCCCAGAGGAGAAGGACTCAGGTGTGTTGTTGATTGAGAGGTCTGGACTTGACCTGTTGACATGTGCTTACAGCCCAGAAAACCAACTGTGTCATGGGCTGCAACCAAAGAAATGTGACCTGCAGGTCGAGGGAGATGGTTCTGCCCTTCTGCTTTGGCTTTGTGAGACCCCACTTGGAATGCTGTGTCCAGCTCTGGGCTCCTGAACACAAGAAAGATGTGGACTTTCTGGAGCAAGTCCAGAGGAGAGCCATGAAGATGATCAGAGGGCTGGAGCACCTCTCCTATGAAGACAGGCTGAGAGATTTGGGGCTATTCAGCCTGAAGAAAAGAATTTGGGAACACCTTAGAGCAGCCTTCCAGCACCTGAAGGGGGCCTAAAAGAGAGCCAGAGAGGGGCTTTTTAGAAGGTCATGTAGTGACAGGGCAAGGGAGAATAGCCTTAATGTGAAGGAGGGTAAGTTTAGATTCGTTATTCAGAAGAAATTCTTTATTATAAGGGTGATGAGGCACTGGAACAGGTTGCCCAGAGAGGTTGTAAACTCCCCATTCCTGGAGGTGTTAAGACCAGGTTGGATGGCGTTTTGAGTAACTTGGAGTAGTGGAAGGTTCCTTGCCCATGACAGAGCAGTTGGAACGAGGTGTTGTTTAAGGTCCCTTCCAAGACAAGCCAATCCATGATTACATGATTCTATAATTCTATGAAGGATAGTATTGAATTTCTGGAGAGTTTTTTTTCCATGCTTCACAAAAAATCCCAGTCTCATGGTTTGATATAGAATGTATTGACATTGGTCAATTAGAGCTGAAGAATAACCACAGCGGCTGCTTGTCTATGTAAATGTTGATAAGACAGTCAGTAATCAAGATAAAACATTTACTGCCAACCATGTACATTGTTAGAGAGAAATAGCTAAGGTCTACTTATTTAAGGCCTTTTCTTACTTGCATTCAGCTTTTCATAATGTATGAGGACTGTTTCGTTTCTTCTAAATTTGAAACCCAAAATAAATCCGTAGACAAACACTAGGTGCAGTGAATGGGATAATCTATTATCCTTGTATTATCAAGGTGACTTTCTTGGTGAATGACATGTGACAAGTCATTGCCTTTTGCAATCTGAAACTTAGGTTTTTGGTCTTTCTCCATGCCTTGATTAGGAAGTGCATTTCCTTGATCACTTCAGCCAATGCTCTGTTGTGTCTGTCAACAGTGATAGATTCCTTTTGATCACTTAATTTTTAATTAGTTTTTTAATAATTAGTTTTAAATAATTTTTAAAAGAAAAGAAGATTCTGTCTGATAGGTCAATGCTGGTTTTGAAAATAAATTAGTCATGGTCAGAGGTTCTTATTTCAGGGCACCACAGAAAATATAATATAAGTAGTTACACTCGACATTCTTGTCTGTGTGCTACTTCCCTCAGAGCTCATCAGAAGTCCTGCTCAGAAACATGACTTTGATGCAGGTGCATTTGTTAGCTGCATATTGATGAGAATTAGTTTTAAGATTATTAATGAGTCTATGAAGACAGAATCATGGCAGGGAAAGACAGAAACCAGCCTGTCATCTTCCTTTCAATGAAAGATTGCATGGTTTCCAGAAATGAAGTAACTGGGATGAGTCATATAATCAGAACTCACAGGGTCAGATGCAAATTTATGGTCCTTAAGTCCTCTCTAAATGCAAATACTGGGTCTAGAAGCAGTACTTTGCTAAAGAATCAGGTATTGACAATTTCAGCATATACTGAAATGGGCTTAGTTAAAACAGTTTTGGTGGAATCAAGCTACACCTTTAAAACTGATCTCCTTATCACAGAATTTTAGTTCCTCTGTATAATTTCATAGAAGCACAGAAAACTGTGAATAAATAAGTCACTACACTCAAAACTTCCTAGATATCCCCCTTTTGCAAGCACATCATGGGTACAGAAGAAGAAAAGGTTATACAGACCTGCTCAGTAAACCCCATGTTGTAGTCAAGATATGAAAATATGGTCTGCCAGGCAACACCGAACCTAATCACATCCATCTCCAAAAATAAATTGCAGATTCTATGCAGAGGTCCTTGAAAGTTGAACTGAAGATCTACAGAATTGGTCACCAAATATAATCAGACGTAGCAAAATCCAGTGACCTCCCACTCTTGCTGAAACACGAATTTTTTGTGGCAAACTGCCTCTTAGAGGTGTTCATGTGTAGTTATAAGTTTAGATTCATGTGTAGATATATGATTGAGTGATCAGAGAGAAATGACCTGGGATTAAGGTCTTTCAACCTACAGGTCACATGGTCTTGAGGTTGGGATTTCCTTCTGAAAGCCAATCCTTCAGTGAAGAAGAGGAGGAAAGTACCTCGAGCCATGTCTGGCCTGGCCAAATTGCTCTCTTGCTGTCACTTATAATCTGTGACATAGACACACTGGGGACAAAACTGGCAAAACAGAGAGCCTAAAGCAAAGAAGAGTGCACGTGGAGGGTGTGGAGGGAGACCACAAGGGAAAAGCATCTTTTGCTTCCTTTACAGTTAGATAATTCACTCCAATATTTTTTTATTGAATCATCTTTGGAACTGTTACCTTTCAAGCCTGCCTTAAAAATATTTGTGTTATGTGGCTTCTAATGCTTTGTGTATTATTATGTCTCAAAGTGTCATGAGGAAGGCATTCACCTAAACTGGTATGCAGCATATGTATCATATCATACATTACATATCACGCCATCCAGTAGTGAGAAAAATTAACACCTCTATGCCAAAAGATTTTACTGATATCTCAAAAATCCTTCCTATAATCTTGCCACGTCAACATTACTTGAAAAAAGGAAATAACTTAATGGTGATTAGGATGTAACACCTACAGCTTTGCATTGATATGCACAGAAAAGATGTAGATCAAGAGGACACAAGTGGAATTCAAGGAGAAACATGTAGCAGCCCTAAGCCAGCAGAAATCCCTATGCTTAACTTCCTTCTCAAGGGCTGTTTTTTTCTAAGGATGCTTATACACAATTTGTGAAGGGAAATGGCTTTATCATAGTGTCAAACAAACAGCTATGCAATAAACTTTCTTTGCATATACATACATATGCTATCCATCTCTCTTTTGTTCAAAAGTAGTGACCTGTTTCCATCCAATTGTATAATGTGTTTTTTAAATTCGAAGTTCAAAATTTACGTGAAAGTATTGATATTTTGTCTTAGAATCCAAGGAAAAGATTAGCTTATTGGCAAGAATTATTTTTTTAAATTGGTATTTTCTCTTCTCACCAAAAAGGTTAGATAATGAAACTGAAAAAATGAGAATCTGAAGGGAAGCGAAAATAGACTCTGAAAAGGATTGGGTGACACAGAACATAACCATACAAATGAATGATGTGGGTAAATCACACTGAAGAAAATGCAAATGGAATTAAAGAAAAAGAGAATTTAACAGGATAGTGGACACCATGTCAAATGTAAAATATAGACAAAATCATAAAGGAGACAGGGTGGTATAATTAGATAGTGATTGAAAATGGATCAATGTAGAAAGATATAAGAGGGAACAATGACAAATTGTAAATGAAAAGGAAGGAGTAGGTAAAGAAATTTAAAGAGGCTTATGTCCCATGGCACTAAAATAAATAACTTCAATCACAATGTTAAAAAAATCCGTAAGTGTACGCTACTGAAAAAAACTAGGAAATGAACATAGCAATAAAATAACTGTGTTCAGAAAGTTGACCTACTAATTTGTGTCTTCAGGAACAGACAGAAAGAAAAATGTAAAGAAGTTAAACACATATGTAAGTTTCTCTTTCATGAATATAGGTAAGCTGTGATAAATTTATGTTTGTATATGATTTTGGCAATAAGAATTTTCTTACTAGCCATTATATGTGAAATTTTAGAAGGAAAAAAAAAGGATAGCATAACACGTTGTTAAAAGTTTGACTTCAGATAAGTTGTGCTTCTCAGCTTTTACATTACATGAAATGAATTTTGCAGTCCCAGAGTATTCAGTTACGAATGAATTCCAAGTCATGTCATGTCTGTGTGACTCTGATAACTCATCACACTTGGGAAATCCATCCTTTTTTAAACCTAAGAGTGTAATATAAGAAGGGAAAGAGACTGTATCTAAGCTGCAAAAGCAGAGGGGTGTATTGGATGAATCTTGTAAAATATAGCCACTAGTCTATGACTGGCAGTTCTTTTGGATTTATTTATTCTAAGCTCAGAGAATAACCAAAATTGCTCCCTAGAAGTTCCAGCAGAGACTCACATGCGTATCTGTTATGACTAAGAAGGAAAAAAAAAAAAAAAAAAAAACCAAACCAGAAAGGATTTTTTTTCAGAAAATGGTATCTCATTAGAAATAAGATCATGAAACAAAGACTACACTGTTGCAACTGATCTTTCTTCCTGTTTGGAATCCTGCATTTAATGTTATGAAAGCAGGCTATGACTCTATCTGCCAGCATATGACTATCTTGACTCTATCTGCCAGCATATGACTATCTTGTGATTCTGATACTCAACAATTTCTGCCTAAACTTTGGAAAATCACTTAATCTTTAGTATGGTTTGATATGTCCGAAGAGACTTATGACTCATGAAACACTTCATCCCTTAGCACTGATATACAGAAGTGATGCATTTTGCTTTTTCATTCACATTGTCATACTTTCCATGTGTTCACTACAGAAAAGTAACTTTCTATTTGGAAGCCTTTTATTCTAGAGCAAAACCTTGAAGAGATCCAAAACAAATGTATCCATTTTTAAGAGAGAGTGCAGTATTTTCATATCTGACTGTCACATTGGCCACCTTGAATTACTACTTATTGGGATAAATTCTTTACATTTCAAGCTGCCTTCCAATAAGAGAGACAAATCAATCACATTGACCAGTCACATATTTATATATAAAATTAAGAACAGGTGTTCTGCTCTAAAACTAGTTAAAGAATGTTGTGGAAAAAAGCTTTTTAAGCTACTCAACAATATCTATATGATTGAAATACATTAAAAAATCCATAATTCACTCATAAAGTTTTGCCATTGTTTACAATGTAGAGAGGTGACTAAACCCTAGATTTTCTCACTATCTGCCTGTATCACATTTTTCTTTGAGAAAAAACAGTGTATTCTACTAATATAAAAAACCAACACATGAAATGGAAGTTCATCAGTTTATATTATTGCTGCAACATTATCCAAAATTCTGAAGGAAAAAAAGGAGTTTAATGTACACAGGTATACTATATCTGTAGTGTAATGTAACTATATCTTCTCTACTTTAAGTTGCCAGAAACAGTAAGCTCAATACTTTTTCTTAGCTATTATTCCATACTCCTCCAAATTTTTTTCTAAGTTTCCATTGCAATATACAGAAATTTAGGTTTGCTGCCAACCTTTAGTGAGGTCTATCAGTATACCTCTGGATAAGACTCTCAAATACATAACTCTCAAAAGTTTTTTCTGCTTTAAGTGATTCTCTTCTTCCATAAGATAGAAGGATGTATGACTCACAGGAACAGGCCTTGCCCGTTTGTTCTTTTGAGTGTAGATGCAATTTGTTGTTGAGGCTCCAATTTCATTGGTAGTAGGGGAAGTAAAGTAGCACTTGCTGTCTTTTCTTTCTCATGCTTTCTGCCAGGAGCTCTAGAGAGGGTGTTATCAAAGAGTGAGTTAGACTGGGTTAAAGCACATGTTTTGGTCACATAGTGTGGAGCCTAAGGCTTTCTTTCCATGTTCATTAGAGTACTGTATGAATTTTGTAGTATTTGACAGAGTTTTTCCTATTAAATCTCTAGCTCCTGTGTAGGGGCATCACAGCTGTACACTCACAGCATAGCAATGTACTCACTTAACACACTGCATTGACCCTCAGGCTGTGATCCTTCAGGATTTCTTGCACTGCAGTTTAATGCATTTCCTTCTGGTTGTTTTGTTTTTCAAAAAAAAAACCCCCAAACCAAAACCCATATATTTTATTGTTCTTCTGGCCCAGAGAAACAAACTGCATATTTCTGAGATTTTCTTGTTTGAAATGCTAAGAACAGCTATCTCATATTAATACCAGTGTCGAGAGGCTCTGGCCGTTCATATAGTGTTCTTTGAAGGCTATCCCACCAATTTGTTTTTAACCTTGAGCTAAAGGAACACCAAAGAATAAACCTAAGAGAAACTGTAAGAAGTGCAGAAATGTGGGTGCATTTTTTAAGTCAACTACGTCAAAGAGGAACATGAACAGGCCCTCTGCAAGGCTAGTGGCAAAAAGATGATTCATTGTATTAAAGCTCACATCTTTTACAGCATGTGACAGGAGCAGCTGCTCACCCCCACCAAAAGACACAGCACTGTACTGAAAGACTTGAGTTTAAATGTTAGCAGTAGAGTCTTTTCTGTGGCTCATCTAATGTAGTACAGACATTTCAACATGCTTATACAGTAAAATAAGAATTTTTGGTAAGGTCTCTCTTAAAAATAACTCATAATTTAAATTAATTCACTTCTCTCTTCCAAAAATTGGCATATGAATGGCATAGGACCAAACACGTATTCATGCAAATTAAAAGATGTAATGTCAGTTTTATTTTAAGAGAATTTGACACTTTTCATCCTGAAGTTTACACATGAAGCCTAAACCCATGACATTGGAATGTTACTAGTATATCTCAAATTATTACATTTTTGTGCCCTTTTCTTTGGTTTTCAACAGGTTTTCTCTTTGGAGATGGTAGAATAACACACAAAGATCGTTTTAATTTCATTTTTAAAGTATAATCTAATGTGTATTTAAAATGTAAACAAACTCAAAATAAAAGAAACTCTAAAGTAAGAGAGGCATTTCAATGTCATTGATGTTTTACCACTACAATGTCTTAAGGGAAAAACAAGCAGCATCATGGAAAGCAGAAATTATGAAGTCTGGTTTTTATAATTCCTTCCTTTGCTTCTTTTGCTGGTTTCAAATAAGCAGCGAGTTCCAACTGCAGCATTTCCATGACTGGAAATTTCATAACTTTCCTATTGGAAGTGGATTTCTGGATGTGTTTTTGAGAGACCAAACTGCATGTTCTCAGTGAAAGTATTAAGAAAGCTATTCTCATCCAAATGGCTGCCTTATTTTATCTTTAAATTTTAGAAACTGAGCACATTAAGACTTTTTCTATCTGGCAAGTTTAATGGTGTATACTATAAGCAAAAATTACAGGATATGCAAACTCACATATGATCTGTATACATAAAACATGATTGCATAACTCTTGTGTCTTTGTGATAAAAATGAATTATGGCTTGCCACAAGCTTGAAAAATAAGGAGATTAAGAGAAAAAAAAATTAAACTGCTTCATCCATCCACTTACTGATGTTTATGTGCATAGTTCCCTGTACGGAGCTAAGAATTATATCTTCAAATTTCAAGATGTATGAAGTTATCTAGTACATGTGAGCATATTTAGCATGTAACATAAGAAATATTTTTAATGATGCTATAAAATGCTAACAAATAAATTATTAAACAAAGTATTTTTATGTTCTTCACTTAACACTCTGTAGCATGTTTTTTAAATATGCAAGCTGATAGAAGGTTAAAGTGTCTTTGAAACAAATATATCTGCTCTTTAAAAGCAGGGAAGACTCCAAAGACATAATAATCTCAAGGAAAAATTTTAAGTCTTATCCTCTGTTTTATGTTTAGTAATTTGAATAGTGTCTGTAAAAATGAAAATCTTCTTATGGGTTAGTTTTCTGTTCCTTTATTTTCCAAGGTAATTATTCACCAACTGTTCAACAGTCATGCTAAAATTGCCTGTACAGTAAGAGAAAGGAAGAATGCCAAGGTTACATACAAACTCTGAAATATTTGGAGGGCAATACAAATTTAGCACGAAGAGAACAACATCAGGAAGAGAAAAAATTTGTCCTTGAATTTTCTCTTTGAAAATTGAATATGAAGCAGGATTAAATACTGCATTTGATGTATATCATTTTATGTTTCTTTGAGCAGCTATCTTTACAGTACTAGTAAAAGCAGTGAAACAAAGTTACATAATTTTTAAAAGCAAAATGTCCAAATAAATGAGAAAGACTAATTAGTAATAACTAGGTGTTCAATTCAGTTTTTCTCCTCTTGATTCTGGGTTTCCTTCTTTACTTCCTTCCTTGCCTATATCTTTTCCCAGCTTCTTATGGCGGGGGTTGAACCTGGTAAATACGAAATTGTTCTAGCCTAATTGAGAAATTCTTCTTAACTTATGCCTTTGTAACTAAATGATTTGACTGATCAAATGAATAATTGAACACCACCAACAATATTTTGTCTCTTCCCTGTGAATGACTGTGAGTCAGCGAGTTTGGAAGATTTTGAGAACTTGAGGCATCCTTACTAGCATTATGTACACGTGGAAGATTTTATGATGCAAGCTTAATTAGATGTGAAGACCGAGTGAGATACCATCCTCCTGCAGATGTTACCATTTTCTTCCTAAATTTATTTCCCCATTGCAGAGGAACAGAGGGCAGTTTATTGCCCACCTTTCTCTTCATCTGAGATTAACGAGACGGTTAACCAGATAGCTCCCACTCAGTAGAGGGGGAGAAAGGGGAGCACTGTGAAGGACTGGACGGGAATGTCAAAGGTATGAGAGCAGACTCTGCTGCAGGATGGAGCCCAACCCTGCTGTGCCTCATCATGTGGACATGAGTGTCACCAGAGTGTGGTTCTGTGGTACTGATCTGTCTTCAGCCCTGCTGTGTCTGCCTCACATGCACTCTTGTATCCCACCTTAACACTTGAGGAAATGCAGCTCTGCAAACCTTGCTCAGTGTGCATTTGAAGTGGAGTAGCATGGAGGTAGATCTGGGCTGAGAACACACCGGCAGGACGAATGATTTTCCTCAGTTCTAGGTTATATTTGTTTTTTAACATTGAGCCTGCAGTTCTCAAGGAGACTTTGTGACATATCTGGAAAGTGATATAGCCGAGTGATATAACCTGGACTTCAGAAAAGCCGACTTTGGCCTTTACAGGTATCTGCTTGGTAGAGTTCCATGGGATAAAGCCCTTGACAGAAGAGGAGCCTAAGGTTGATATTCAAGGATCATCTTCAAGCTCAGGAACAAAGTATCCCAAAAAAGAGGAAGACAGGCAAAAACTCCAGGGGTCCAGTGTAGATGAAAAAGGAGCTCCTGGACAAACTCAGACACAAAAAGGAGGCCTACAGAGAGAAGCATGGCGATGTAGCCTGGGAGGAATGCAAAGGAATTGTCTTAGCGTACAGGGATCAGGTTAGCAAAACTAAAGCCAAGATAGAATTAAATCTGGCCAGGGATGTCAAGGGCAACAAGAAAAGGTTTTATAATTATGTTGGTGAAAGTAACAAGACTAGAAACAATGTGGTCCCTCTGCAAAAGGAAATGGGAGATCTGATTACCCAGCATAAGGAGAAGGCTGAGGTACTTAATGACTTTTTGCCTCAGTTCTCACCAGCAAGTGTGCCAGTCACACTGCCCAAGTCACAGAAGGTAAAGGACTGGGAGAATACAGAACCACCATCTTCTAGGAGAAGATCAGGTTTGAGACCAAGTAAGGAGCCTGAAGGTGCCTAAGTTCATGGGACCTGATGAGATGCATCTGCAGATCCTGAGGGAACTCAGGGCAAGAGGTTGTGGTTAACCCACTATCCTTGATGTCTGAGAGATTGTAGCACTCCTATGACGTTCCTGCTGACTGGAAAAGCAGAAGCATAACTGCCAAGATAAATAAGAAACACCCAGGGAACTACAGACCAGTTTCACTTCGGTGCCTGGCAAGATCATTGATCAGATCCTGCTGTAAACTGTGCTAAGGCACATTGAATATAAGGAGGGAATTTGACACAGCCAGCATGGCTACACCAAGGGCAAATTGTACCTGACAAATCTGGTGGTCTTCTACAACAGCGTTACAGCCTTGGTGGACAAGAGAAGTGCAACTGACATCATCTAGCTGGACTTGTGCGAAGTGTATGACATCTTTTCCTGTAAACCGTAGAGAGATGGATTTGACAGATGGGCAACTTGGTGAATAAAGAATTGGCTGGATGGTCGCACTCAAAGAGTTGTGGTCAGTGACTCAATGTCTGAGTGGAGAGCAATGATGAGTGACGTTCCTCAGGATCTGATATTGGAACTGACATGGTTTGACATCTTCACAGGAACATGGACGGTGGCATTGAACGCACCCTCACAAAGTTTACTGATGACACCAAGTGTGTGGTGTAGTTCACATGCTGAAGGAAAGGGGTGTCATCCAGAGGGACCTTGAGAATCTTGAGGGTTGAGCCTGCGCAAACCTCATGAAGTTCAACAAAGCCAAGTACAAGGTCCTACAGCTGGGTCAGGGCAATCCCAAGCTAAAATACAGGCGGGGTGGAGAATGGATTGAGAGCAGCTCAGAGGAGAAGGACTTGACGATGTTACTGGATGCGAGGCTGGACATGATCAGTCAATGTGTGCTCACAGCCCAGAAAACCAATCTTATCCTAGGCTGCATCAGAAAAAATGTGACCACCAGGTCAAGGGAGGGGTTTCTGCCCCTTTACTCTGCTTTTGTGTGACCCCACCTGGAACACTGCATCCAGTTCTAATGTCCCCAAAATAAGAAGGATGTGGACCTTCTGGAGCAAATCCAGAGGAGAGCCATGAAGATGATCAGAGGGCTGGAACACCTCTCCTATGAAGACAGGATGAGAGAGTGGGGACTATTTAGGCTGGAAATGAGAAGATTCCAGGGAGAGCTTATAGCAGCCTTCCAGTACCTAAAAGGGGCCTACAAGAAAAATGGAAGACTTTACGCAAAGGTGTGTAGTGACAGGACATGGGATAATGGCTATAAAATGAGAGAGCGTGGGTTTAGACTAGATATAAGGGAGACATTCTTTACTGTGAGGATGGTGAGGCACTGGAACAGGTTGCTCAGAGACGTTGTAGATGCCCCACCCCTGGAAGTGTTCAAGGCCCAGTTGCATTGGACTTTGAGAAATCCAACCAAATCATTCTGTGATACTGTGACAAGCTATGAATAACAGACTTAAAAAATCCATGCTAAAAATTAATATTGGTTAAAGAAAAGGTCATATTAAATTATTCTTTCAATGACAGGTGCAATCTTTTTCTTTTCTCCCCGTGATTTTCAAGTAGCTAAGTATTTGGAGGCTGTTTTTTATACATGGACAACGTAGGTAACTTGCCCAGAGTGGGGAAAAGAAAGACCAAAACAAGAGAGACAGAACATAATTCTCTAAAACATCTGTTTTGGCAGATTTTGACATTTGTAGTATTTTGTGACAATTTGAGAATGACTGTACTGGCCAAAAAACCTAAAAATGTTCTTAGGTTAGCAATTTATTGTCTTGTAGATGCCTGATCCGGCCACAAGAGAGCATTGTAAATCCAAAGAAGGCCAGCTTCAGCAAATTAAGTTCACGAGACCCAAATGTGTTGCTTTTTCCCCATTGCTGTCAGAAAGTTCAAGAAATTATGACTATATTTATTGATGTTAGCACCAGACAGATAATTAATTATTTAAGCTTTTTTTCCTAGGAAGTGAAAAGGTCACCTTCATTACACATAACTTTGAAAAATACTGTGCATGATACTGCAGTTCATGAAACATTAAAATGCAAGCAGTGATTGAGAATTTCAGAGCTCATATATTTGCTTTACATATCCTTTCAGGTTTGAAATGCTCTCATTTCTGCATTACTGAATGGTGTGTTTTAAGAAAAATATGATTTACAAACCTTACATTGAAAAGAAAAAGCTGAGGTCTTTTCTATTGTGTCTGTAAGGAAGATGAAAATTGCTGAAAAGAAAGACTGAGAGAGATTGCAGGGTGTTATTTTTCAGAATCAAGAAAGAATAGAAGCCTAGCAAACAAACAGTCAAGACCAGAAAGCAGGAAAAATGTAAATTGGGAAGGAAAAAGGAGAAATTAAGATCTAGGCAAGGAATATTAAAAGGGCAGGCTAGAAGGAAACATGAGAAACCTGATTTCCAGTTGAACACCCTGACAGCCTTTAGGCATGCATATGATTGTTCACTGCATGTCTTTCCCTCCAAGCTTCTCCAGCAAGCAATGGCCATATTCCACCCATGTGGATGGGCGGCTGCTGTGCATTCCTCCACCCACATCCTTAGGCCTGACCTCAGAAGTTCCTGAAAAGCCTTGATCAAACTGTCTGAAGCATCTCTTGACCTTGCCACTTGAGCCATGAGGCACTCCCTGATCATACCAGGAGCTCTTGCATGGTAGAGGTGGGAGCAATCAGAAACATCAGCTGCCCAATCTAGGTGGGAAACAAAGGATAAGCAATTCTTCTTTACAGCCTTGGTAAACCATTTACCTGAATCCTAGCTGGGTAGTGGAGCAGTACCACTGTGAATTGTAGCCCTGGTGGAATGGTACCATTGTTACTGCATTTTGGGAAAAAAAAGCCTAGTAGTTACTGACTTGGTTACGGCCAGGACGGAAACTTACTGATGACCAAAGTAAATTATCTTACGACCCTATAAACAGCAGTGCTAGGTGAGGCCCTTTGAGCTCTCCTGGAGTGCAGCAGTCTGTGCCAGCCCCTCCCTCTGAGTGGGATGCCTCTCAGAATTCACAAGTTCTCAAGCTTGCAATACTTGAAGAACCATTGTTGACAACGAGGCCTAAACTTATACTCACACCCCTGCCATGTATCCACACTCCTCAAGGTTCAACCCTTGTCTGTTGGGAAAAACAAAGGGATTTGATGTATTTCACTGAACACAAGGGGAATTTTTGATAGGTACCTTTACACACATAGAAATAGGTATACACATTGTTTTACCTGTGGGTGTCTGATTTGGTTATGGTATGAATGTTATTATCTCAAATCTATAGTTAAGTCAATCCTATAATTTTAGTAAAACCTATCAAATAAGTTTGTAAGTGTTAAAGTACTCAAAGATTAAGTACTGCTAAATCCTTTTGCATCCTTATCTACATCCATGTCCTTTGCACCCTTACTCCCTTTTGCATTCCTGGTTTGCATGTAAATCATTCCAGATTGCTTCTAATTTGATCTTCCTCTGTATGCTTTAACCTGTGGGGTAAGTAATAGAATGAATCTTGCCATCAAATTTTGTAAAGTTGCATTTTCACAAATTCATGTTAAACCCTGATTTTGCCAAGGTCTTTCATGGTGTTTCTATAAGTGACCAAGCCATTCATTTGGAACAGCTGCCAGATCAGCTCCAACAACGCTCCCTGGTTTAGCCTTGGGAAGTGCCATACACTTATTGACATGTTCTTGCTAATGTTGCATGATGAGACTGCTGAGAGAGTTTCACCTTATTTTATCTGCTTCCTTGAGTGTCAGTTCCAGAAATGGAATTATTTCTTGTGTAGGATTGAAAAAAGAGCAAGACCCTTTCCCCACATTACCTTGCCTCTATCCCCATGGCATCACTGCCATAGGGACCTGAAAGAACCTCCAGCATGGGGTTGTTCTCTGGGACACACAGTGTCCCGTCTGGCCCTGCTGCTGAGAAGCAGACATGCAACTGAGAAAATGGAAGAATAGCACAAACTGATCAGAGTTTATGCTAGAGATGCATCAGCTGTTTGAGTAGGTATAAGGTAGCATTACAAGTGGGTTGAAATAATAACAGAAAAGACTTAAAACCCATAAAATTCTATATATTATGTCTGCCAGGTTAATCAAGTTATTTAAAAGGGTTAAAGGAGAGAAATTTCAATAAATGCCTGCCAAACATACTCGCTGCAGGGTCTTCCAGCAGTGATTCTTGTAACAATTGAGTATACAAGCAGCTTGAGAGTTTTATCCATATACACAGAGTACAAACTTCTGAAACTCACTGAAAATAAACAGTGAAAGACAGTGTAAATAAAGGGATGGTTCTATGACATCAAACAATCTGTAGAGATTATATTTTAGCCACAAGAGAGATCAGATTAAAATAGCCTGTAATTTACTTCACTCTTTATGTCTCCTCTCATCTGGCTTTAGCCCTTTGGAACTACCTTGACAAGTAGAAGTAGAATGTATAGTAGGACTGTAGGACTGGACATGAAGCTGAGGGAAACAGCTGTAATGATATGACAAAAGCAAGGTTATGCATTACATTTCTTGATCATCTTTGTACCTGAACTTATAAGGGACATGAAATGGAACTAGTAATGAAATTAAACTTGCCTTTCAGGGTTGTTTACAGTGAAACTCAGTGACGTGCAGCGGATGCTGAAAAGAGAGTTTCTGCTAATAAAGCTGCAATAGTCCTGCGCAGGTGAGTGTCTGCCCCACTCTGCATGCAAAGCTGCATTTTTATGACCATAATTGCAAGATTTGGTGACATGATCCTGGTTGCAGTGGCAGTTTGGAAGAGGTCCTCATTAGTATGCGTACTCACTTGTATGAAGGAATACTTCTACTAACTGGAAGTATTGTGTACTATGTTAATAAACTTCTTCCAAAAAATGAAAGGATGAACAAAGTTTCCGTATTATGTTTGCACATCTTAAAGCTGGTGGAGGCAAAGGGTATGTTTTGCAGCTAGACTGAGCAGTAAGGCACATAGGGTAGCTAAGATTGTTGGCATTTCTCTTTGAGCGTTGGTATGTCTTCCCTTCCACATTAGGTTTGAAGATGATTGGAATTAAGTGGCTTTGGGAGGGAACCACTTTGTAATGGAAGATGAAAGGACCATAATTCATGTCTCAAGAGGGTGGTAGCAGAAAAGTATGTATAATATTTTCAGTATTTACAGAGAAGAAGAAAATCAACTACAATGTGCAGTTAAAAGTGATGTGAGGAGGACTTGCACGTTGTGTCATCTGGTGGAAAGAATACTTCTTTCCACCAAAGAATATTCTGATACTGCATGAGAAGCAGGCTTAATTTCCAAGTAAATTGAACCAGAGCACAGGAAAACCTGTAGATTTTCAGAGCAACATGTGAAAATATATATATTTTTTTTAATACCTCAAATAAATATCTTCTTTTAGATGCTCTCAAAATCTTGCTTGATAAAATGTTTTGTTAGAAACTGGGCAAAATACAGGCAACTATTCCACTTTCTTTGCTCTTGTTCTTAATATATCCACAGGTCAACTCTTTATCAAAGAATTATGTTTGGATTGGTTTGGGCTTTTGTCCCAGTGAATTTTTTCAAGTATTACTTGCTAACTATCTTGTGAGGGAGAATTAAAAATTCGGTAGCTCTCTAGGCAATGTGAAGAAGAAAGTGGGGAAAAGAAGAGACCTTGAGGAGAACCTTTAGGACAGCTGTGAATCTTTGGGTATGTTTTTTTCTTGCTGATCCTGAGGTGCTAGGAAGCCAAGCCCCAAGGCAAGGTGTAATCCCAGTCTCTATGCTCTGCTGCGGGCAGGGTGGGGACTTGCTGCTAAGATGGGAGGTTTGACTCAGACAGTGAGAACCTAGCATGGGTCACTGGCACAGGTGCTTTGATGGTGGAAGACTTAGGACGGTCTCATCATGGAAGACCAGGCAAAAGAGATATCAAAATCTGTCTTTGGAACAAGAAACACCAAACTCCTCCCTACCAGTCAGGGAACTGGCTAACTCCCTGTCTGTGACTGTGGTGAGTGAAACTGCCAGATAGTCCTAGCTTAACATTTTCTTGGATGAAAACAGGGAACACATTTAGCTTCTTGCAGTTAATCCAGGATGGAAGCTCTGGTTTATTTGACTTCCATCTATGTGCTATTAGATTCCAAATCTCAAGCAGTGATTCAGCTCCCAGAACACCACACTAATTTGATATTAATCCATGAAAGGTCATTGCTAGCATAACAATATACTGTGATAGTAGAACAAGAATATTCAGTGGCATTTTACATGTGTTTGCTGCTGTTAAACTAGCATTTTGTGTCACTATAGAACTTATGCAGTGGAGAGTGTTAAAACTAAGCCTTTTTCTCCCCTTAATTCTACTATGTGATGCAAATACAAGTATGGATTAGGACAAATACACATTGAGAACACTGAGAGGACGATATATGTACTGTGAATGTAATGTTAGTCTAAATTTGATCTTTGATGAGATTCTATCTGATGAGGCAAAACAGAAACTCTGAATCTTCATAAGTGAGCCAGGAGGGTTGTCACAGATGAAAGACTATGAAAATTGGGATGTCCCCAGAGCCTTAAGAATCTGGAGAAACTACTCAAAGTAGAACTGACAGGGATGTTGATTTCACTGAGGCATTGATTTTGCCACAGGCCCAAGAAGTTCCAGTTTTATGAGAAATGTCAAAAAATGTTGGTTTTATCCTCATTCAGACCTAGTGCTTCTGCATTTTCATCTTCACCTTTTCACTAGATGACCATATGCTCTCTGACTAGCACATCTTCCAACAGACAGCAAGAAGAAATTGTGAGCAGGACAATTGCTGTTCTCGAGTCCATTACATGCCCAGCATGAAATACTTTACATGTAACTTATTTTCATAATGCTTGGACCATTATTTGAATTAAAGAGTAAAGCTTTGTATTCACATTGAGGAAGTGACAGTCATTAAAATGAACAAGTGCCTGTTACCTACGAAGCAAGCCTTGGAGCAAGTATCTCTCTGATCCAAGCATCCAAATGAAGGAGGAGATGAGAAGGGGAATGGTAATGAGAAACTGAAAAGCAGTTGCCTTTGGCATGTTTTTATTAATTTTTGGTTTATGTGCAGGAAAGATTTGGTGTGTTTAGTGAAGTTTTAGTGTTTCACAAAATTATGATGAAAATTATGATGTAAATAGAAGTTACAGTAAATAAGTGTTGAAGTAAAAATTGCTCAGGCAATATTTATATGAAGAGTGAAAAATCAGGCAGCAAATATTTTTCAAAAACAGCTGCTTTATGTACTTATCCCAATCAAAGTAACTATTAACATCCCAGTACCAGAAAGCAGCACTTTGTACTGTCGTGTGAGAAAATTTTTTTCTGGCTGTCCATTAAAATCATTAAGACAGAGGAAAAGCCAGTCACTTTGGTTTTGTTCCTTTCCTAACTTCGCGCTGCTGAATGTGAGGAAAAGACAGCATTGCTCTCTGCAAGTTTCCTTGCCCCAAGTTGTGATCATATTTGTTTGAAATGTTCTTAAAAATATTTTATTCCAAGAAATTTTCTTGCAAGAGTTATACCAAAAGATAAGATTTTGGTATTGCAGGTATAGGGGGGCTTTTTCTTAAGGTAAACTCTTTTTTTTTTAAAGTAAATTTAGTGTGTCAGAGCCTTCTTTCACTTCTGCAACTTTTATATTCACAGGATACAGTTCTCTGTAGTAGCTTCTGTGGTTGCATGAAGGAAGCACTAATTGTTTTTGCACTAGGGATCTTCTTGGAAACATCCATTGAAAGTTTGATTTTGTTCTAGTTGTTGCAATACCACAAGACTGGAACTTCTTCAATTCTTTCAGTTTCTAAAACTCTCAGTGAAAATTTGATGAGCAATAATCTCAGAGTCTGAGTGCAAGTACCTGAGCACCTGGCTGCAGAAGGCCTTTCCATAGTATGAATTTCTTGTTCAGATAACCATTTCCTTTGAACCAGAGCTCCTTTTTCTATCCTCTCTGTGTAACTCATATGTCTTTTGCTAGTGCTTGGTAACCCTTGTAAAGGAGTTGCTCACTGAAATTCTGGCAAAACTTTTTTTCCAAATACAAAACATTGCCTTTGTCTGTGTGGTTATATACATTGACTCTGTCAATGACTTTGTAGTGAAGGTTGGTAGTCTTGTAGATTCTCTGCTGTGTTAATAGGCAGATATATACTGATGGAGATGAATGATATGAAAAAATGGAAAACAAAAAAATGGAAACCCCATTGCATACTCAGTAAGCTTGCAGTTCTCCCAATAGAATAAGTCACTTATTTCAGGAATGTGGCATTTCATTAAATCCATAAGTACTTTTACACCTTTTTGTGCTTAACTGAGTTTTGGATTTGTGATCTATATAAACCACATCTGTTGCAGAGATGAGATGCACTTGAATTGCAGCAAAGAACTTTTGTTGCCTTACAGGAGAAAAGGAATACACAGACTCCTAAATGAAATATGCATTGACACTGGATATTATGAATAGATTTGGTTTTGAAGATTTTACAAAGGTATATTTTGCAAAAGAAAGGACCTCAGGAAAAAAAAAAGTGTTAGGTACTTCAAAATGAAGAGAATACTTCTTAGATAGAAAATAATGAGCAGCATAAAGAAATAGTGAATTCCATACAATTTTTATCATGGAAACGTGATATTTTCCTTGTCCTCATTTTTTTCCTGCAAATTTGGGTGTCTGAAGATCTGTCTCCCTGTATGAACATTTAAGCAATTAGTAACTGAGGCTGATTCTACAACATACATTATATTAAATACTTTATCTGAGCATCTGTACAACATGAGAGTTCAGTATAGACGCTTTTGGCCAGTTGGATGCTTTGTCCAACTTCAAAATTTCACACCAAAGATTCATTAACGTGTTCTCATATTTAATTTAACTTCATTTAATTTTAATGTTGTGGGAAGAGTTACTTGATGTTAATATGTTGAAAGTACTATATATTTTCTTATCAAATGATTATCAGATTTTTAAAATAATTTCCTCAGGACAGGTGCTGTTTCATTTCCAAACCATATAAATTTGGAATACACCCAAGAAATAGTCAATAATCTCAGTTAATAAATATGATAAAATTATTATTTATTTTCTTTGAGGTTACCAGGATCATTTGGCGTAGTCTGTGTTAACGAGAAGTTCAAAACCTTTCAGTCAAATGCACACATATAGAACTATAGAATCATTTAGGTTTGAAAAGACCCTTCAGGTTGAGTCCAACTGTACACACACAACACTATCAAATCTGCCAGTAAATCATATCCCTAAGCCCCACATCCATATATCTTTTATATACCTTCAGGGCTGGTGACTCAACCACTTCCCTGGGGGATCTGTTCCAATGCTTGACAACATGTTTGGTGATGAAATTTTTCCTAATATCCAAACTAAACCTCCCCTGACACAAATTGAGAACATACCCTCTTGTCACTTGCTACTTGTGCAGAGGCTGACACCCACTTCTCTACACCTTCCTTTCAGGTACTTGTAAAGAGTGATAAGGTGTCCCCTCTGAGTCTCCTTTTCTACAGGCTAAACAAACCCAGCTCTCTCAGCTTCTCCTCAGAAGTACTGTTCTCTATGTTCTATTTTCATAACAAAATAGCTGATTCCCCAATAAATATATTCATACTGTATGTGAGATAAATGTGGAGTTGTAGGACATCCAGTGTATTGGGTTGAGTGAAAACATCACAAATTCAATGAACAGCTTTAAGTATGTTGGATTTTGTTGTAATTAAAAATGTATTTTAAAATATCACTAAGCAAGATACTATTTGCTGTTCTTAAAGCAGATCTTGAATCTATAATAATGACAGAGATAAGTAAAGATTGAATAGTATTTTACAAACTGATCTGCTAAGGTTTAAGGTGAGAAAGGACAGACTTCAAATTTTTGATTCATTTCATCTTGGGATAAGTCCAGGAAAACTTGAATGTTAATTTCATAAAAAAGTTTACTGTAATATACTGCTGCCTCTTATTATTTCTTTGACATTCTTCTGTCTTGACTTCTCAAATTTCTATCTTCTCTCAGTTTTGACCTTTACTACACTCCAACAATTTGCTGTATCTAAAAGTTTTACTATACTTATCGTGTGAGTCAGCACAGGCAAGCAGCCGGGACAACCACAAACCCATGGATAAAGCAAAAGGAGTAAATTTATTTCCACTACCTCACTACTGGGGTATCCCCAATGCAAAACCCGGGCAGAGATACACAAGAACATGCTGTTGAACTCAGTCCATGTCAGAGGATTACTGGCCTGCTGTTCACGCTTGTATATCAAGGGTTATTTACAGCTACAGAGTCACTTGAGCATATTTACAGTCCTCCTTGCCAGTCACCCCTAACGCTAAACTTCACCTAATAACCCTGTAACCAGGATATTTAGATTTGAAGGGGCCTCTGGAGGTCACCTAGTTCAGCATCCTGCTCAAAGCAGGTCCTTCTTAATCAGTTTGCTAAGTATTTGTACAGTTGTTTTAAGTATCTTTAAGGATGGAGATTCCCTACCACCTCTCATGGTAAAATAAATACATAATCTAAGAGGTAGGAATACCATATTTTTAATTCTTTAAAATTTTTAGTTCTTCTTGTGTCATCCCATAGACTGAATACCCATAACTAGCAGGAAATTTTATGCTTGCTTGTAGAGCAACTCTCCTGGCTTATCTTTAGCTGAAGAAATCCAATTCACACAGTGCAAGAACAGTTTGTCATGTGAACCAAGTGGAGACAATCACTTCAGAAGAGCTCTTCTGAGCTCGACTAAAATGCTTATGTTGTCATACAAGGTTTTCTTTCAGGAAGGCAACCACCTGGTGATTCATTGAAGTTTCTTCCTCTTCTCTGTTGACAGCTTTAATGAAAAACACGGCTGACTTTCTGTGTTATAATCTGGTAACAGTGATGACTCCTCTAAATTTGTGGTCATTTCTCACAGGCATATATAGGCTTTCGAGCTCCTCACAAAACTATAGGAAATTTGACATCTGCTACACTAAGGAGATGACACAGATTTTTTTTTCATAATGTTACCTGTTGGAAAGGGATATCCCTGTCTGATTCGCTCTGAAACAGCAGATTAGGGAGAAAATTCTGGGATAGGGTAAGATAACAGGTAAATATAGACTTGCATAAAAGAAGTAAATGTTTTGAATTTAGGCACAAATTTGTTGGTTTTGGTGGTTTTTTTTTTTAATTCAACCAAAGAAACTTTGTTGAACAGTGGAATTTTGATTATATATTCTTATCCCCACAAATATCAGTGAGAGAGCTAGCTTTTTTTTCAGTTATGTACGTGAACTGTGCTTGGGGTCTGAAGAGTCAAGACACAGTTTTTCAGGAAATCAAGATTTTGTACCTCACTTAGATTCTGAAGAAAGTCCTTATCATTTAATCCTTCAAAAAAGTGAGATCTTGCCAGAGTCACAATTGAAGTTTAGCATTTTGACTGTTAACTGAAACTTGTCAATTACAGCCAGTGAACAAATGATGCTCTTGGTTATGCTGTATAGCCAAGCAGCCACTCAGGGCTGTTATATTTCTCACAGCTGGAGAACACAGTAGTTTTCAATCTAAACTCAATTTAAGGGAAAACAGTGAAACTGAGAAAGAACTCGAAACTTTTGTGACAACATAACGTGAATTTTCTGTAACATAGTATAAAATTCTCCTTCAAAAATGACCTTTGCCCCTGTACAAATGGATTTGTGAGGATTTACAGGTATGGTACCAAAGCAATCTTTACAAATATGTAGCTACATACGCGGTGGTTACACTGTGGTTAATTTAAACCTCACAGGCATGTTTGTACACTGTTCTTTTTTTCCTGCAGTCTTGTAAGAAGGTTCAAAAGTTTTGGTGGCTTGACAGTATGCTGAACTTTGATGTTCAGCTCTTTTTCTTCTCATTTAAGTACACAGCCTCAGGTCTGACGAAGAGGACAATCTTAATAGATAAAACTACAATACCCTGAAAATAATACAACCTTCCCTCAACATTTTCTTGTTTTGTTGTGATTTTTTTTTCTCAGTGTTTATTCCATGTCAAACTGGCCCCAGGTCCTGTGATAATCAGCATACAAAATACAGATAATATAACGGTAGTGCAAGAGGTCTGTTATCCCTTCTTACCTGAAAACCAGCTCTACATTCTGTTTATATGCTGAGGAAAATGCTATGGATAGTTTTTCCTTGTTACCACCTGTGTGTGACTGCTTGTGGCAGCTCAGGAGAAATGCCAAGAGTGAGATGAACAGAAACAAACACAACAGGATGGATGCACATAAGCAGGAATGGAAAGGAACATTTGAACACTAAATTTCCCTCATTATCTAGGGCTGTCTGAGGTTCTGTCCCATATTTACATGAGTCACTTTTCTCAAGCACTCCAAGAAGTCTACAGGACTCTCCACAGAGGGATGCTTTGTGATATCTGGTGTATAAATATATCTAACATAATAATATACAATTTAAGAAGATAAGAAATGTACAAAATGTGAACAAAGAAAAAATGTTAAAATAACAGTAGTAAAATAGTTTCACATTCTAAAAAGCAAGTGAGTTTTACAGGGGTATAGGATGGTCTTATTTTACACTCTTTCTCTGCTGACTTTAGTGCAGTACCCTGGGGGATAAATCTGGTTGTAATCCTCAAGCAACAAGCGGCCTCTCTTCATTAAAAATGAAACATCCCACTTAATAGAAGACATCAATTATGCTATGCTTTGTGCCAAAGGTAAATAAGGGGTGACAAAAAGGAATCAACAGAGTGATACTGGAGTTAAACTGTTTGGAGATTACATTTTGCCAGATCAGATTCTTCCCATAATTTATCATTATTAACGTATTTTTATGAGCCTTTAGTTGAACTTAAACTGACACAGAAACTGAAGTAGGATATATCATGTCCTTTAGTCTCTATGTAAACAAAGCAAAATGTATATGGTGTTTTCTAGGCATCATCTGTCTTGTTTATTTGACTGAGGAAATTAAAGTTTCCTTTCTACCTTCATTTCAGTAAAGCTGGTTTTGTGGGTTTGTATGATGTTATGTCATATGAGAGAAACATTCTCAATTCTTGACAAAACCATAAATACTGCACATAATTAGAACCACTAGTATTGACTGGAGACATGATCTGGAGACATGATGAAAACAGTGATATCTCAATGAGGCATCTTATTTCAGGACAGTTCTCATTTTACCAGATGAGACTTCTTGATGTCAAAGGATATGACTCAATACTAATGCATAGAGCTATTTTTGGCTTTACTGGTCTCTAATGGTTAACATGAAAAAAGTGCAGGACTTCTACATTTAATCAAAATTAAAGGCCCCAAATTGTTCCTCTCAAAAGCCTGTCTTCCATAAAGCTGAAAATAAATCTGAGGTGCAGGAAAGGATACACAGGTGAACAGCTTACCTAGTTTCTACTTATGAGGGAAGATTTTCATACACAAATGACTAAATGCAGATATAATTTGGTTATATGTTTAGGATCATATTATAGAAGAAACCAGAACAGGATGTGCAATGCTCCTTATATTTCTCTAACCTTATCCTCAAATGTATCCTCAGAGGATACATTTCCTCTATCAGTATGAAATTATACCTCTTACAGGCTTCATGGCTGGTCCCCTGATCATTCATTCTAAATTAATGCTATTTTTTCATTTGGGAGACTGGAAGAATCAGGTGTGTTTCAGGAGTCTGGATACTTAGTATGTTAAGTTGAAATCTGTCAGCATTTCCCAAGCATGTTTTTTGTGCAGGGAATCTCCAAACATGCCTTGAACCACTCACCTAAGGAAACTCTTCTCGCTTTTCCCGGTAAAGTGTTTTAGCATTTGTTCATGCCCTTTATTTTGTGTTTGGCTTGCTCCCTTCAGTAAAAGAAGAGACTTTTACCTAAGACAACCCAAAAAGAATCAGAAAGAAAGGAGAAGAGGGTTTCCTAAAAGCTGGTGCTAAACATGCCTGTGCATCTTGCTGCTTCTTGACATAATAGGCACATAGGGCATGTAGGTTCAGCACCAAAAGAAAGCAGGTGATCAGCATGAAAATCCCTGACCAGAGAAAGCAGTTATTTGTTTAGCATAGCAAATTTTGACCACAATGACACCACTCACTGTCCTGAGCTTTCTGGGCGTGAGGCCAGCTGTTGTTGGGTGGTGATGTCTTTATGCCCTGTATCCATCATACCTGTTTGTTTCAAAGTTGTTTAATAATGGTGCTTTAAACTTTTGTACTTTGCTCATAGAGGAGGATTTGATTAGGTTTTCTAGATGATAATGAGTACAATAAATAAATGCCCTTGCTATTGCTGTCTGTATTCAAAAGCAGTAAATTGCTCATCATTATTCTATTGCAGGAATGAAATTAAAAGATTCTGCCATTAGCCAAATGATGATAGCTATAACTTTTTAATCAAAACATATAATTTTATGGCTTATGAGTTAACTAATGGTTGTGAACCTGATATGAGATTGATACATGATCATAACACAGGTCTCAGGGAGGATCCTACTTGATATGACAAAAACGTTCCAAAGTATGTGTAGGGTCTTGTTTTGCATCAGTAGTAGTCATGTTTTGCTATTTCTAGAGGCAAAGATGAAGACTGGTAGATCTAGATTTGTACTGTGATGGTGATTCTCCTTAATATAGCCTCCTCTGTTTGTAGCCTTCTTTGCAACAGAGTTTGAGACCTTCAGCTGTCCATGTTTCAAAAATCCACAGACCACATCTGATATGTCCTATCTGCACAGCCTGAACTCAGGCTGCTGAGAAAGTTGTTACATTGAGACAAAGTTGTGGCAAAATTTGTCAAGTCTTAAAGAATTTTTGAGACATAGTTAAGGAGGATCTCAATAATTTGATGAGAAAAATATTGGACGAACAGGGTGTAAAATCTTAAAGGGAAGAAGGCGAGTAGGATTAGCCCAGCTGTCAGTGCTCTTGGTGTGTCAGTATTGATGGAACCGGTGGATGACGGCAGCTCAACAGCAGTCAGAAGCTCTCCTCTTGCTCCCTGATTCTCTTCCCCCACTGACTGATCCTCTTCTCACCAGCAAAGTATCTTTGAGTATCTTACTGAGGTGGAGAATGTGCTAATGCCTAGCCTAGCAGGCTGTGAAACCCTAACCAGCTTTTGTGTGAGTTGACCAGCAAATCACTGCTTTGTACTTTTAAGTATATTGCTTACAGATCACCTTTGCACATTCCAGGATACCTAAACAAAATGGACTCCAAACATTTTAAAGTATATAGATTTGTGCACTCCTTACCAGGAACAAAATACACTGCAACTTTCTAGAAAAATACTTAAGAAAACATACTCTTTTGGGGCAAATTTGATAGACCACATATTTTTCTAGAAGTGTAGGGAAAAACAAAGAACTGGTTTAGACAAGAACAGTGGCTTGTAAACAGAGGGAAGTTGCTAACTTTTGCTAAACGTACCATGTCAGCATATAAATGGAACTAGAGTCTAAGGTTGTCAGGATACACCTCAGTATCACAGAAAATCTGAGTTGGGAGGGACCCACAAGGATCATCAAAGTCCAACTCCTAGCCATGCACAGGAGAGCCCCAGGAGTCACACTATGTGTCTGAGAGAATTGTCCGATGTCAAACTCTGGCAGGTTTTGTGACATGACCAGTCCCCTGGGGAGCCCATTCCAGTGCCCAACCACCCTCTGAATGAAGACCCAACCTAAAACTCCTCTGATTCAGTCCATTCCCTTGGGTCCTGTCACTGGTCACCACAGAGTAGAGATCAGTGCCTGCCCCTCCGTTTCCCCTCACGAGGAAGTTGTATCTGCGATGAGGTCTGCCATCAGTCTCCTCTTCTCCAGGCTGAGCAGATCAAGTGACCTCAGCTGCTCCCCATGCTGCTTCCCCTCCAGACCCTTCACCATATTTGTAGCCCTGCTTTGGATGCTTTCTAATAGCTTTATATCTTATATTGCAGTGACCAAAACCTGGGTAAGCAAATGAGCGTGAAAATCCATTTCCTAGCTTGGAGGCCCAGATATTGTCTAAATAAATGAGACCAGACAATGTTTCAATTCCTTCACTTGAAAATCAGAGTGAGAACATAAAGCTGAGAAAATGGAAGATTGCCCTTAGTATTCAGAAGTGGAAGTCGCAGTCAATAGATTGAACTACGCCTTTAAATCAATCTTTTGTTTCTTCCCAATCTTAGATTATATGTTCTGATTTGGAATGATTTTTAACTTGTTTGCAAGTTGAGTAGTGGTGTAAAAAGGATGAATTGACTATAATACAGGATGAATACAGACATTGAATTGAAATAATGGAAAAGATTTTGCACTTTGGGAAATGTCAGACGAGTTCAAAGAGAGCTTGACCATAAATACCCAGAACACTATTTTTCCTCATTTGTAGAGGTGTGTGTGGCATAAGCAGTTTAACAGTTCAATGTGATGAGTGGAGAAATGGTTTCTGCTGTTTTCTACTATTTTTGTTCTTTCTTTTCAGAACTTAAAATTTCTGATATGTAATTTCAAGCAAGCTGTATTATTGCTGAGGTGTACAGTCTCTGCTTGTATTTAAATCTGTTATTGAAGTAGTGTTGTAGCAGTGTTATCTGATGAGAGTTCTGCTTGCCTCCCTGGAGACTTCTTGCTGGAGGGTGAGGGCTCCAAAGGACAGTGAATGCCTGCTGAGCTGGCTGGGAAACCAAATTTTACCCTGGGGGAGATTCTCACGTTCTGTAGTGTTTTCATCCTAAATAATAAAACTTCAAGATTCTCTCAGGAGATAAATAATTTTCCAGAGAATTTTGATTTGGAAATGTCAAAATCATCAGGCTAAAATGCTTTTTTCTCCCTAGTTATATCCAAATGCTTAATCTTGATAATGCCTGCTGTTGCAGCACTAGCTCCAAATTCCCATCTATGGCATAGAATTTAAGATATTGGATGGAACTGTAGAGAAGAATCAATACTAAACTGTGTTTTGAGTTTGAATAAGTCCAATAATTTTCCCCCAGAAACATGTTCAAAATAAACATTTTGTTTTTTGACCAAACAACATTTTGCAATAGATAGTTGTGCTGTAAAAATAAACATTAGTACAGTTCTGTTTGTTATTTCTTTATTTCAGCCTCATATTGCTCAAGTCAGCACTATGAAAAACTTTACTGTTTCAGCATGCAGGGGTCAGTACTAACTGCTGTTTTTGCTGTCGTTGCTTATTGAGCTTTCTTTTTTTTTTTTTTTTGTAATAAGAAACTCAATCCTAAATATAATCAAAACTCACTGTCCTTAAAGTATTAGAATGATTGAAAATGCTATATAAGTGATATACACAAACAGAATTACTCCAGGATAAAGTTCACTGTAGGTCACACCTGCCACCAAGCTCAGTATCTGCATCATGATGCTTTTCTGCTCCCAAGGCTCACTTTTGTTGTAACTTTTTTTTTATGTTGTAGCTGGTTCATCATAAAATGAACAGCTGCTCTTTGTCACCCTCAATTTTTCCAAGGTGATTTAGATTGCTGAGGTTTGGGGGGTTTTTTAAAATAAAAAAAACCATATAAGAGACAAATAACTCTCCTATGTACCAAGGGACCTGAGATTTTTTCTGTCACTTCTGTTCCTTAATGGATATTGTCCAAGCAACCCTGGTGAGTAGTCTCTGCCCTTTCAGAACTGAGCAGGTAAATCAGTCAATTACCAAATCTCCTATGGTGTTTGTAACACAGATTGTAACTGCAGGAAAAATAAATAAAAACACAGATGTGCAAAAAAACATAACCACGAGTTTTATCAGCTTCAAGATGAGGGAGTTGATGATGAGCATTTCATTAATGCTAATAAGAAGAGTGCAACTGCATTGTCACATGTTGCATTGAAAGTCTGTGCTTTGGAGGATAATAACCTTAATTTCAAAACTGATGAGCACACTACAAGTATCAGAGTGAAATAATAAAAAAATTATTTCATTGCTTAAATTATTTTCTTAGCCCAATTATTTTGTGTTTGTCAAAAATTTTGATAGAAATTGAATGGGAAAAACACTTTGGAGAGCCAAAATGATTAGATGAGAGGGGAATGTAGTTGTATTTTCCTTAATGAGTAGGGAATGCAGTTCAGTTTTTTTCTTACGTGTTGAAATGTGAGAAATCTAAACATTACTGGCAATGTGTAAATAATATCAAAATTCAAACTCTTGGCAAATTTCAGCTGCAATTTCTCATGAGAAAAGACTGTAAAATCAGAACCAGTAGTACGATACAAATTGTACAGATTGTTATTATTTTAAAATTATACTAAGCAGTACAAATACAGAGACCAAATTCTGAAGTATTACAGAGTAACCTTACAGGAGTGATGCTGGCAGTGAAGAACACTCCTGGGGCCAGCATTTTGTATGTGTTCTGGTGACGGCCCTGCCGCTCCAGAGTCAGGACACGATGCTGCCTCTGTCTGAATGGGAGATGTCAGTGTTTGGTAAAGTTCTGTGTTGGGCACAGGGGGAACAACACAGGAAAGACTGTGCCGTGCACAGAATTATTAAATTCTTAAATAGGCATGGGTTGGTACTTCAGAGAGCAGTAACTTAGCTTTTATAAGACCCACAGCCTCAGATTATCTATGTGGGTTGTCTTGGGTTGAGTGTATGACGCTGTTTTGTTATCCCATATCACTGCTTTATACTAAACATGAATTCTGTGCCTCTGACTGGATTCCAAGAAGTTTCAAGGACAAACACAGATACTCCTGTGCTGGGACTCAGGCGGGTTTGCTTTTGGTTTTTTTTTTCTTCTTTCTTCACTCACTCACTCCTAAGNTTTTTTTTCCTTTTTCCCTGGAACTGCTTCTCAACCAAGCTCGGATCCAGGACAGAAGGTCATCTTAGTGCCAGCACCGCTGGGGGAAGGGACCCTGCCTCGGCCCGTCGGCGGGGGACCACGCCAAGGACTCTGTACTTTACACAAGTTGTTTCTTTCGCAAGTAGTTTATCATTTCATGTTGTTCATTTATTTCCTATACCTTGTAAATAAACAGGTTTTTTCTTCATTCTACCTCTAAGGAATTGCCTCTGTCTGGACCTGGTGGGGGAGGGGTGGCTGATAGTCTGCTTTCCCCCCCCCGGGAGGGCATTTTCCTCCGTATATTGTCTCAAACCGGGACATGGGTATAGTAAGGGATCAAAGCTTTCCTCTGTTAAGTACATATATAAAGTAGATAAAATTAAGCCATTAATTCACCTGTTAATGAAAAGTATTGATTTCCTATTTTAAACCAGTAAATCAATTGCAAAACTTTATTGATTGGTTTATTATCCAAGAGCACTTACAGTAATAAAAATAGTCAGCAATATTTCACTTTGTTAAAACATTATAAAAGTAGAAAGTATCTGTTGAAATTAATGTACCATACATTCTGGAAAATGTCCAGAGAAAAAGAACTGTAGCACTTACCTGAAGACCAGACACTCACTCAGAGCAACATCTAAGTAAATTGCCTGATTGTAAATTGGTGGTCCCTAGGAGTATGCCTGTGTATTCCTTTGTGTTTGTACATGGACAAGTAAATGGAAAGATATAGCTCATTTCAGATCTTGCAGACTGAAAGAGTTCGTGCTCCTGTTAGCCTTGTTTCTGTCCCTTGGGTATACATCCTACCATGGTGTTAGTATGGATCCAGAGGGAGCACTTTCCATGAGGGAAAATGGCAACAGCAGGGTTGCTGTTATTATGGTTGAGAGGTATAGTCCCTACTTTACATACTGTGAGCACATAATAATTTTGTGATTTCCAGGATTTGTGCCTTGTGTAGAAACTGACTCTATAACTACTCAAGTTAAAGACACAGGGCAAGGAAACTAGCTGAAGAATGGTCCCATAATTGTAGCATGTTGTTGAAACAAATAAAAAAAAAGTTAATTGTTAGCATGCTCCCTGGCATGGCTTCAGTTCAGGGCAAGTAACCTTTCACACAGAATTCCTGAGTGTGGTGTTGGGGCTGGCGTAGACCAGGACTTCTGTCCACAGGTCAGTGTAAGTGGGGCAACCTGCTCTGGAAAGCAGGAAGTATATCCACAGAGTTGGAAGGCATACCATGGGCTTTCCCAGAGACCAGACCCTGTGCTATGTGTTTGTAGATATGCAGGCAGTGGTCTCACCCTACTTGCCACCTCACCTTAAATGACAAGCCCTCTTTAACAGGTCGTGCAGATGAAATGGGCTCTCTCTCTTCTCCCGCTGACATCAGGTATTACAAGCCTTTGAGAAGAGGAACTAAGGACCCGATACAAACTTGGGCAAGAGAAAGAACAAGAACAAGCACTAAAAAACATGCTCTGGCTCTAATTTTCTTTAGTCTGCAGTGTGGTGGGAGAGGTTGTTCGGGAAGATTGTTCCCAGCCTCAGCAGCTCCCCTGTATATCAAGGACCAGAAAATGAAAAGGTCTCATTCCAATCAGATGAGATAATGGGAAAAAGATAAAAAATAATATTTTGGTATGGACTGAAGTTAATAACTCAGCTAGTGCTATGAGTCACACACCAATCAGTCCAACTCTGCCCCTCAATCCGGATTTTCAATAAGAAAAGCATAAGAAAAGCATAATAAAAGACTTTCCTAAATTCTAAGCATACATATGTACATGCATTTTAATAATAACACCTATTTTAATAATAACATAAATGCTAGGGAGATCTACACTAGATGTTTCATAAACGGTGTTAGTGTGTACAGTTACTCTTAACAAAATATTCCTAGCATGTTCTTCTGTGAAATAGTTCTCAGATCATATGCATGCTTTAAGAAAAAAGAGCTGAGGCTGGGTTATGGGGGAGAATAGCTTACTCTGTTATGTGTCTTAATAGAAAGTATGTAAAGATAATTTATGTGCATGGAAGTGACAAGAGATTTTGAGCAGAAAATACTCTATTAGAGTGTCATCAATTAGTATGTCAACACATTAGAACTATTTCAATGGCACAGAAGAATCTGCCAGGATGTCCTGTTCACAAAATAGCACCTGAACAGCTTGCAAAATCTGATTCTTACTGGTTTCTGACAGTGAACTGCATAACATAGAGTGTATTAAATGCTAATTTGTGAACAACAGAGAAAAGCTGAGACAATTATTGAACAGTCAATAGAAACTGATAACTACCATTAAAAAACCCTGAACACCTTTGAAGAATGTATTTAACTGGACATGGTGCATATGGCATTATGGATTAATACAGAATTTATTTTTGCTTTCAAGATATCTTTGACAACAGTAGAAATTACTAGCTTGAAATAGTCTGCCTTTGGCTATCTCACTGGGCAGTCAGGACAAACAATTTAAGATGACCTGTTGAATCCCTTGGTTCTACATTGTTGTGGATGCGAAAAACAGGGTCATTGCCAGAGATGCTGCACTCCATCATGTGTCAGTGATCGGGCAGTCATTAGAGAAAGCTGCTCAAGGATGGCTTTTCTCTCATTTGGCCGTGCAACAGCGTTTTCTTATATTTCAGCCTGGCTTTAATTGCCAACTTCAAATAACAGCATGTAAACCATCAACTCTGTAGATGATCAGCTCTATCCTTCACCTTTACAGTGTTGACAGATTTGGGCAAAGTCCTAATCCTAGACTCTGGCAGAGCTTTGAACTTCAGATTAAAAGGAAAGCTAAGGGTGACTATGTTCCAGAACTACAGAGTTACAGATGAATGTCATATATATATATGAATACTGTATATATATAGGATGAAGAAATGTGCATTACACTGTAATTACACTTAATTAAATGGAATTGGTTCCGGGAAATAGATACATCATAAGAGGTAAGGGTTGTTCCCCCTGAATACAAAAGAAATACAATATGGAAAAGTGTACTTCATGTCTACAGAAGCATCTTAGCATGAGGAATAACAAAAACTGGTCTGGAAGGGATCCAAAAAGGTCAGTTAGTCTATGCCCTGCTCCAAGGCAGAATAAGCTATATATAAATCATCTCTGACAGATGGCTGTGCTATGTCCTGCTAAAAAAGAAACCCAGTGAGGCAGATACTATAGCTCCCTGGGCAGTCTTCATTACTCAATGATCTTGCCATTAGAGAGTTTATCTCTGGCTGCAGAGTAAGACCCTGCTTCTTTTCCTGTTGTTGCTCAATAGTGATTAAAAAAAAAAAAAAAGGGTTTATTCCCTTTCTCTTTGCAGCAAGCATGTGCTGCAGAAGAGCAGAACACGCTCAGGAGAGTGCTCTACATATGGAGACTATGACATGAGCAATACTTGTTTCCCAATTCTAGCAAACTGGTGAGGCCTATTCAATTGAACTTATGTAATGAGTTACCTATTTTTACATTTTTCTGAACAGAAAGCTAAAGTGTTCATTTAAATCTTGCTAGCAACTCCCCACCACCTTTCCCTGTGGGTGTTTTTAGCCATGATCACACAACACATGCACACACATACTCTGTACTCACTGTGCCCTGGCTGCCCACCAGGCGTTCGCAAGTTGGGTGTGATGGATCACGTTAGCAGGACATGGTCACTGAGCCTGCCAGTCTGTGTGTCAGCTCATAAAGCAGCCAGAGCAAACTCGCACCCTTCTAGAGCTGCCTTTTCAAGTACTAAAAGACTGCCTGCCTAGGGAAGTTAGTGTGAGTCAAGTGAGGACACAGGCATGGCAGGGATGAGCTGACCCATAAGAAATGTCTGTGTATGAGGCATGCACAGAACATCAGGAATGAAGGAGCAGCAGGTTAACTAATTAAAATACTTCTCCCTGTTTTCTTGACCCAATTATGAAGCTCTGTGTGTTGGGTAACATCATGGAAGTCAGACCACCAGGTGCCTTGTGTGACCTGGCAGGAGCTCAGCTACAATGTGACTTGGAAGAGACACAGCACCAGCACACGGCTGTACATGGGGACAGCCTGGTGCCTAGTGGGGCTTGTGGGCTGCAGAGCCTTGCACAGAGGTGAGGCTGATGGCCCTGACTTCTGGGAAGAAGCCCTAGATTGTGAGGGTGAGGTGCTATCGATTGGTGAGTCAATGCGCAAGTGGGTTCATAGTGGAACAGAGCCACCAGGAGCAGGATGTGTGAGGGTCTCAGTGCAGGGAAGGTAATGTTCTCTAATTTCATACACTCCCTTACTTCTCAATAATGTCATTTCCTATGTTACCCCTAGAAATACTTTAGTGTGGTGCAGCTGACTTTGCATTCAGAAGGGGGAAATTATTTCAGTCTTAACGTAAAATATGGAGTAACTGGAACATGACGTAACCTAGCACATGGATGTCCCCGTGTCGATGTGCCCATGTAGGCAAAAGTAGAATTTAGTTCAAACATGTTTATCCCTCACTTTACATTTTATCTTTCCTCTTTTCTGCTTTTTTCGCTGTGTTTCTGACAGATCTGTTTCCTCAGTGGAGGGTAATGGTTCAATGGCTTTCACATGTGATTGAAATTTGGGAGTTCACCCTTCCTTAATGTTAAAGGTAAACTAGAAAATTAGAAAAGTATACACATCTAGGTTTAATACCTTCTCTCATCTAAGATTAATCCTAATCTTCATCCTTTATAGCACATATGAGTCATAAAACTATATGTGCTGATACAAGATAATTTTAAGAACAAGAAATACTGCTGAGTGGTTGAGTCAGCAGTTTTTGTCCAAACGTTTAATTTTCTAGCTTTTATGCTTCTGTCCATGTTACAACACAGTGAACATATTATTCTGCCAAAGAATCCCCATCTCCAACAACTGAACAAAGTAGAATCACATAATGAGCTAGGCAGAATTGTGAGACATGCACAGGTATACATTTATTGCTTTCAGAACCCTTAGAGTATTTCCTTTATTTCTATGCATACATTAATGTTTTGAATACATGACATGATAATGAAAATAATACTAATGGTTTGCAGTAGGATTGTCAACCTTAAAGAAATTGAAGGAATTGGAGATAACAATACTATAGTGTGTTTAGTCCATGGATTCTATTCTTTTGTTCTTGAACAAGTCTGAAAACAACTCTGTATTGACTGACATGTAACAGCAGAAGAATACCTGCTGTCCACAGAAGCAATCCACCTCAGTGTTTTAAACATAACTGTTCAAACCTTTGCAAACTATACTCTTCTATCAGTCCAAGCGTAGATATTTCTTTCCTTCAGACAAAGTGTATTTTATGAATGTAGAAGACTGGCATGTCTATATGTAAGAAAAACATTCCTGATTAAAGCTTGCCTTTAAACACATCTTTCTTTTCTTTGACATCTGGGCATAAGGCTGAGGAAGAAGAGTGGAAGAAGTTTTTTTTTCACTTTCTGCAAAGTACTTTGCTTTCCTCTGGCAACTTGCTGATTTCAGTCTCATGGTAAATTTCCTAAATGTCACTTGTATTTATGAATAATTACATTTTATATATATGTATATGTGACTTTTCAGCATTTAGTTTTAAGGTGGAGTATATGTGTTAGAATATATAAATACAGAGAGAGTACCTTAAGAGAAAATTTTGTTTCTACAATACAGTGTTTTAAAAAGACTTGTACATGCACATAGGGATAATGGAAATGGGAGAGTATTTGTACAACAGAAAAGTTAAAGGACAGACCTTTCCCAGTGTTCCCAGCAGCAGAGATGTGTTCTTTCTCAGCTTTAAATCCAGTATCAACAAACTTGGTTAAACCATTAAAATCCACAGAGGTTTGGTATTCTCCATGTTGCTAGGAATCCCAGAATGTACACATTCTTAAAACAATATGTTTTTCAGACATATCCCACCTTGTTTTCCCATGAAAAATGCATCAAGAAACCTAACATAGAGAAAAAATCCTAATGTATGGCTTCCAGCCACAGAGGCAAACAGGCTTTGAATGAGGCACAATGTAATTAGAAATTTGCAACACAATGATGCTTAATGCCTTCCCAATCTGCAGGCTAATCAGGATGGTGTGGATCATTTATTCTGCAGCCTGATGCAGCCTACAATTGTTACCTTTGGGCAACCTTGTCCAGTCTGCAATGGCGCCTTTTTTTACTGGTCTTCCGGGACATGGCTGTTGAATCAGGGAATAGTACTGGATTCTGAAATTTTGACTGTGACCTTGACTCTCTGTTTGAGGGTAAATACTCCTTTCAGTCAAGACTACAATGATGTATTGCATTCTGGGTTTTAATATTTATAAAACCCTTAGACAAAAGGTGCTGCATATTGCAAATTTCAGTTATAAGATTATGCCCTGAAGTATTTTTTTTTCAGTTAACCTAATCAGGCAGATTTTAGTTGAATTAGCATTTGTTCTGTTATTAGCAATAGTTCTACCAAGAGAACTATTCTAGGTTGTTTTGCCTATTTTCAGGAGGATTTAAACTGTTCTGAGCTGCATTAAAGAAGGCAAAATCAGAATCTTTCATTTTTCTCATAGTTGTGGTGAGGTCCTGAAACATGGTAGCTTAATACACATTAAAATTCCTTCCTTATACATTAAATCAGAATATAGAGAGTTTATATGGAATAAAAAAAAGAGTTTGGGTAGAAAATGCTTCAGATATGACTCATGATCATGAGTGTTCAGTTCAGAAATCTGAACTTGGGTTTGCCTAAATGTCAGAGGATGTTTCTTGTGCGTAGGATTAAAGTCTCAATGCTATTCTCTTGCTGTTTTCACTATATTCATTTGGATTACCTTTGCCCTACAAAAGGCTATTGGTTACTACACGCTGCAGTATACGTGAACAGCAAATTAAAAGCAGAAAACACATCTACAGCACAACAGTCTATTTTAGTACTCAGTGAAACTGGGGTAAAGGTTACAGCTGGTTAGCAAATATTTTGGCAGCACATATAAAAAGGGAAATCCAGAGTGCTGAGCTTTGCATTATCAAAGGCTTTTCAATCTGTATTAATTTTTAAACACCATAAATTGCATGGCTTGAACTTACAGGCATAAAATAGCATTCATAATGTTTTTTAATACGAAGGCTTGAAACAAGCATATGCTGACACAGATCTTTTAAAGACAACTCCACCATTACACATCAGTGAAGAAAATTTACTTTTGAGCTATTTCATATCAAGGCAGCTGAATACCTTGACTGGAAATATGAAATAAGATGAACCAGTTTATTCCTGTTGCTGTGCTCCTCCTATATGTGCTTCAGCAGAAACAGGATAGTATTCTTTTAAGGCTTGATTTTACTGACTGGTTAACTTAAATTACTCTACTTGAATAACACCCACAAGGTTTAATTCATAGGAACGTAAATAAAAAAAGGAAAGAGATGGGCAGACATGGTATGGAGTGCAGAAAATTGTGTGCAGAAGGACCACATGAACTCCCCCTTCCACATGAGCCTCAATGGCATCCAATTTGAAAACTGTCCCCTAATATGCCAGTGTAAATACAACCTCATGTATGACTCAGTTTGAGCTGCAAGGCTTTGCCAGTATGGATGAGTATTCACACAGGCCTGGAGCTGGCCTTGCACTCTGGGCTGACTCTCCTGCCAAGGCAGGCCTTTAGTCCTAAGTGTGTCTCACAGCATGGGAAGGCCTTTCATCCTGCCCGCCTGGCACAGCCAGGCTTGAGGCAGCTCTGAGCCCGGCAGCTCATCTCATGCTCAGTCTACGGGATGGAATATTTCACTGAAAGTGAATTATAGAAGAATTTACAACACTTTATAGAAGGCGTACTCATGATTAGTTTAATATTCACTGGAGATTGTGTTTAAGTCTAGTCAGGTTTTCCTTAAGGAGTACTATGTAGAGATGACTCACAGGAGACTGGACAGATAGTAGATCTTTGTTTACCTCTGAAGAACAGGGAGTTTCAGGGTAAAGTTAGTGTTGTTTCCTGTTTCTCAGAATAGCAGTGGACTTTGAGCAGCGCAGTATGCAACTTGGCATGCTGTGCTTCCAGACGCTCTAATGCATATTTGCTCTGGTTCTTCCAGCAATCCTCTGTATCTCACTTGCTTGATGCTGGGAAGAGAGCAGGAGAGGTTACAGCTGAAAAGTACATGATGTTGTTTTGAACACAGTTTTGGAAGATGGAGCAATATTCTGAACTTCCTCACCAGTTCAGTCTCTCTCCAGATGAATTAATGCCAGGGACTGACAGCAGCAGTCCTTGATGCAACAGAACCAGCATCTGAGGTTTTGATCCAAGCAAAATAAAAGTATTTTCCACAAGAAGTTATAAGCAATTTAAAATGTAAGTCAGTTCACCCTCCAAAAAGATTTTCTCATAAGTACATCATGTGCTTTTCAGCCGCTCCATAAAACATAAGGCAACTGCAGAAGGGATTGCAGTGAGACCCTGAGTAAATTGGACCTATAGCTCAAACTACACAACAGATGTATGCCACAACATACTTTAACATGCACTCAGCAGGCATTTTGTCTTTGAAATTACTTCCCTAAAGACCCTCAGCACAGACTCCATACCTACCTATTATCATCACCACGTTTTTTACCTTGCTTTCCTAACTTGCAAGCATGAGCAGTGCAAAATACTTTAAACAGCACCCCATAATGGTTTCAAAGCAAGCCATGGCCACAAATGCTTTTCTCTGAAGATCTATCTGCTTGTGACAGCAGGTCATACAATTGTTTTTCTCATTCTTTAGCTAGTTTTAAATAGATTTAGCAGGAGGTTCATGGATTTTGACAGGTGAAACTCTGTTCAAGGACTTTCTTCAGAATGGGGTGCACAGAGAATAACTAAAAAACCCCAAATGTTGTGTAAAAATATATTTCCTCTCAAAAATCCTAGAAAATGCCAGACTTTCCTCTGCAACTGTAGCAAAAATAAATATGCTTATTACAAAAATGGTAGATAAATAGTCGAACAGAAAACAATGTAAGGCGGCAGCTACTAGAGTGGACTTAGCAAGGGATTTTGACTTTTGGGGACTACAACAAAGTCTTGCTTTTTATTTCACAGCACTAACCCAGTACCAAGCAGGTACAAAGGAACAAATTTCAAAAGACCTAGTTTTGAGGGTTCAAAACCTTTGCTAGGACAGTGTAAGTTTTGAACATCCCATACAGAGGCTAGCTTGGAGTTACAGTGGTACAGAGGGATTGCCACACAGAAGTGCTGTCTAAGTTCACACATATCCTTTCTGAGATGAATCAAACGGCACAAAAGATGCCTTGCTGTGCTGAGCATTAGAGTTAGAGAAAAAACGTATGACCCAAGCTCCTTCCTGTCCCCGTGGAGTCCTACATGTCCCAGCAGAGAAGTCCATGGCGCATCCCATGCTCCCCAGACTGTAAAGCCTGCGATGGTACTGGGTTTACTTACAGTGGAGGGAGGAGCACGCTGGTGTGGTTTCTGTGAAAATAGCAAAGAGATTCTGGCCCTTGGAAAGTTTTTTTCATGAAAGCTGACCATGCTTATTCTGTTGTATTAGAACTCAGCCAGAAAATTTTGCTCTTTTAAAGTAAGTAAATTCTGTTAAAATCAGCTGCTGCACTAGTTGATGTGATTACTATAATAAGACAGGCTCCTTTCTTGTGTATCACTTTTACTAGAACACTACATGTGATTAACAATTAACAGTGACAAAAAGTAAGGAAAGACATCATTCTGGATGACATTGTCTATAAAATGGAAAACTGAGATTACAGGGAATTGCAATCAGGTCGGCAAAAGAAGTAGCAGGGTCTCCCTCTTTTGCTACTTTCAAAGTGAGACCAAGTGCCTCCTGGAAGGTATTATTCAGCCAGATAGAAATCTTTGGGCTCAGCAGAGGCCAGTAGCCTGTGGCTGCTGCTGTGCAGAAGCTGGGATGAGTTTATTTACTAGTCCTTAAACTTAATGACTCTATGAAGCACAAGAGGAAGGGCTCCAGCCCAATAGGTATGGCCTGTAAGAGCTGAAATAAAGGCAAGGGAAAGCAAAGACAGCAATGAGGAGAGGAAAGAGAACATTTTCAGTCTTATAAATCAGAAGTGAATCCCTTGTTGACAACAGTTTTACATCAATGTAACAGCAGAACAAGACCTATATGCAGCTGTGATAAAAAAGCCTTACAAGGGAAAGTGTAGTGTTTCTTAAACCTGAGGCTCTCCAGAGGCTTTGAGGGGAAAAAAAAAAAAAGTAAAAAAGGTATAATAAGCAACAGTGTATTTTTGTATGTGTACAGGTAACAGTGCTGCATTTCTATGTTTTTCCCAGTATCACATGCTCTGTGAGTAAATTTTTTTCCTGCTGCTGGTAGCTTATAAAATATTTTTAGTAAGATACGTGGGTAGTGCCATAAATACTGGAAAAAGGATTGTAGTGCTTATTGTGGAGAACCAATAAACAGCCAACAATATATGGGTAAATGTGAAATGACTGGCTGCTCTTCAACAGTGCTCTAGGAAAATTGTGATTTTCAGTTACGATCTGTTCAGTCAAATTAAAGTCTGATGACTGCCTCAAGATGTTCATTTATCACCCAAAATAAATCAAACTGAGAGAACAGGCAACAATATGTGATTGTATTCAAAGGCAACGCATCAGCACCTATGGGTAGAATTTCTAGCAGCAGTCAGATAAAAGTGGCTGGAAATAAGAGTACAACAATAGATCACATCAGGACAGGATATTACAGATTCTCAGCTTGGTTCATAAATATAAAATAATGAGCTACCGCTTTCATAGTTTTACCTGTCAAACTGTATTAAAAAACTTGAAAAAATGTTATTGTTGCCTGTTACAGCTGAAGATTTGATAAAAAAACTTAAATAGATTCTGCTGTAACTTGAAAAAATGTTATTGTTGCCTGTTACAGCTGAAGATTTGATAAAAAAACTTAAATAGATTCTGCTGTAACTTGAAAAAATGTTATTGTTGCCTGTTACAGCTGAAGATTTGATAAAAAAACTTAAATAGATTCTGCTGTAACTTGAAAAAATGTTATTGTTGCCTGTTACAGCTGAAGATTTGATAAAAAAACTTAAATAGATTCTGCTGAAATGGGTACACCTGGTTTTTTTATGTATGCAGACCTGAAAACAAGAAAAAGAAAGATAATAAAATATGTAATGCTGATTTTTAGATTTTCTCCTTGATTTTTGATTTTGTATTCAGATTAAAATCTTATGAAAACTTTTGTTGATCTTTAAATTTGAAAGCTATACTAGCAAACCTGAAAGCTTCTCTAGAGCTACACTTAGTTCACATGCAAAAAATAATGAAAAAATGATTTGAAAATTCAGATGAAGTTCTGTGTGGAGCCATGATTCTTCCTCCAAGCATTAGCTGGAGAGGGTAAAGGATGTTTGAGCAGAAAGTCTGACCACCAGATGGAAGATCAAGGTAACTGGAGATAATGCAGGTCAACAGATGGAAGCCTGAGAAATATCTGAACCGAAAACTTTGAGAGAGTAATTTGTTGTAACAAGTGCTTTTCGTTTTCCTCTGTCTTGCAAAATGTACAAATCCCAAAGCAAATATGTGTCCAAAGTGGACACGGTAAGTGCTAGGCGGAGTATTAGAAATGCTGAAAGGACTCCTTTCCCATATGTCAAACAGCCTCTGTGTAAGTTAGTACAGATCTGTGGGCTGTGCCCCACCATAATAAGATGTGCCCTTCTCAAATGATATGAATCACTTCTACCTCATTCTATTTAAATCAGCACTGAGCTTCACAACAGGAGAAGATCTACAACACTGGGCAGACATCTGTGTGCACTTACACAACCCCATTCCTTGCAGCACTTTAGAGTACAAAACCTAATTTTTCATGTTGTTCAGTCTGAGAAATGCTCCTGAGGGTGGACTGAAAGCAAACACTGGAAGAAAAAACTCTGGAAGCACTGCCATACAAAATCTGAGTAACTCACCTGCTGGACCTTCCCCACTTAAAATGTCTAGGACTCCTGAATGAGAAACATTTTGGAGACTGCTGACAAGAAGGGACAACTTAGACATGAACAAGAAACTACTGCCAAGTAAGGGTGCACAATAAGGGAGGATGAACTTGTGTATGTGCTGAGGACTTACAAAAGAACCAGCTAAATGCTTCTATTTCCATAGACTCCTAGGCTAGAAAAGAGCTCCCTACCCTAATTACATGGTCTCTGAAATACTCATTAAATTTCAGAGAATGTGATAGCATTTTCATAGAAGTGACATTTCCTAGGCAGAGCATGTCTTGCTCCCTAGCATTTCAATTGCCATTCAGATTTAGCTGAAGTCCCCATGAACACAGGGGTCTGATGTCTGAAGAGGACAAGACTCTCTACACTGTGCATCACACATCACACATATCAGTTTCATTGGGATGAGTGTGTTCGATTTATTGGGCAAGAAATTACAGTAATTCTGAAACCTGTAGCAGATGTGCACAGGACTCAGTCTGGTGTGCCTGAATTGCCTGTAGGTTCTCCACCCACAAGACTGAATTAAGCACTGGTCTTGCCCAGGGAACACTGGGCAGGGAGAAATGTCATCATGACATTGCACGCAGCACAGCTGAGTGTGCTATCCCCTCTGAACGCAACAAAGATGTACAGGACGGTGTGGACTTTCACCAGACAGGAAAGTAGCAGGTGGTGTTGGCCTGCAGACTTTCATTACATCCACAGCCACAACAGAACAGATTTACTAACACCTGACTGCTGTGCCATGGATCTAAAGGAGTCCGGCACAAACAGCTTTCAAGAAAAAATGTCCATACATTTGTAGACTTGGAAAAGGGAAACAGAAAGACATGTGATACCTCTCCAGTACTGAGCAGCTTCTGAGAGAGACTAATTATAGTAATCTTTTGTGTCCAGAAATCAGCTCCACATAAATGTAGATCACCAGGAGGGGCTCATGATGCATATCCAGAACTATTAAGACCTGGCAAAAGCGAGTTAGATGGTGGCATCTGCCATGCTTTTAGTGCACCAGAAAATCACAGAGATTCATTTGCTGCTGGCACGACTTTTGAGGAACACAATGAAGGAGATCCAGTAGCCGAAAAGCCTCCAGAAACCACCCAGGGGGCTGGGTTTTACTGTTCTTGAATCTGGAGATACCTGGAGCTCTTTGCCCCCTCTGTGGTCCTTTGTTAATCTCACCAGCTGTAGTTTGCTGTAATAGAGTGGTCACAGTGTAGATGCTGTAAAATAGCAGCAGTGATCCTACAGGCCCTATAGTCCTGTGCAGGAGCAAGAGATGTCTTTCAGAAATACAAGAGCTTGCATGATTGCTGTCACGGCCTTGAGGACTTCGTCCTTGGCAAAGCAGGAACATGCCTGTGGCAAACTAAGGGAATTGCAGGCACAGACAAGGCACTGCAGCCGGGCCTCCTTACTGTGGTCATGGGAACAGTGCAATGGGTTAATTCTGCCTGCTTGCCTTGCAGCACTGCAGATTCATGAAAGAGACAGCTGGACACGCAAGTATCTGCCTGTGTCAGATTCCCATGTAGCTCAGATATGTGTATATATAAAAGGCCAGTGCTAATGGTGCATTTCCAAGCTTTCTTACAGATTTCTTAAGGTTCAAATACTTGCTTTCAGGTCTTCTATTCTGTAAAAATTAAGAAAAAAAAATTAAATTTGAGATTTTTAGGTGCCTATTAAGATTGTGCCTTTTTCCTCTTACAAACCAAAAATGACAAAAATTACTCTAATGATCCTTTGGCAAGGTACAAATTTGCAGAAGATGGAATTTGGAGCCATAAGGCAGGCAAGAGTTGCTCCTTTCCAAGCTGAGCCTGCTGCCAGTGCAAAGAACAGGGTGAGCCAGATTTCATTTACTACCTGGAATAGTACATCAAGGAAACCACAGGGAGAGGAGTTCACTCACTGGGAACACAGCTGTACCCTCTCGTTCTTCTGAGGTGCTGCCACGACCACCCTGGTGGTTCTTGTGAGCCCTGCTCCTTGGGCACCAGTTCAATCTCCTGGTTTTAAGCTCCAGTTTTTGTAGTGAGGGGATAACAATCAAATTACACAATTAGATCCAATTTCTAAGCTTACTTAACCATGACACAAGTGAAAGGTTTGACATGGATTAAGTGCTTGAATTTAAATAATTCATTTGAGAAACCCTAAATAAATGAAGGGAAAGGAGACAATGTTTAAAAATTACCAAATACTATCCATTTCAGAACTATCAAGGTTCCTGTCTATTTCAAAACCATAAAATCACATACACTTTTATACAAATTGCTACTAGAACAATATATTGTGACTATATTTTGCGAGGAAATTGTGAAGTTCTGTAGTAAGATTTTCTGAATCTTCTTTTGCTCATTTTTTTGTACTTCTGGCAAATTAAAGAAGTCATTATGGTGTAATAGAAAAAGAGGTAGTTTTGGACTGGGTTACAATCAAAATGAATGAGGTTAATGAACTGTATCTGAATCACTGCTTTTATACACAGAAATGCTCCTTTGTTCAGATGATATTTTATGTCTCCCTTATAAGTACTACACTTTCAGACAAATAAAAAATATAAAACTGTATCTGTGATATACAGACAAAATCACAGTAACTATGTGAAAAAATTGAGTGTCTGAGCATCAGACTTGTTCTTACTTGTTGGCTTAAATTTATGCCCCCTTAAATGCCCCTGCTCTATATGCCTGTTTTGATTGATGCACAACCATCTTGCCCATATTTGCCTGAAAATCTCCATGTTGCAAATTGTGCATGAAAGAACATGCTTAAAGATTTAAACCACTGAATTTGAGCTGCACTTATTTGCAAATATTTCCTTTAATCAGCTAATTAGAAAAAAACCCTCACTTTTTAAAAAAGTTAAGGGTTTTAGTAAATAAGGAAAAGATGGGATTTTGAGAATGAATCTCTTTTAAAATATTCCTAAAAAAAGCATTAGCTTTGGATACTTGTTATCCCTGTGTTGCCCAAGTGAGATTACAGAGAGAGAGCTCTGTTGTTAAACCAGAAAGTATCTGTACCCAGATCTTTAGAAGTATATAGAAATACTCGTCTTGTATTCTATTCAGGCACTGGTCCTTCCAAAGGCTCACAGCACCAAGCTGGTGAATTACAGAGCAGATGTGTGAGAGCTGAAGCCAGTGCTGAGAAAAATGACTTTATTCTGGCAGCCTGCCTAACTTTAACCTTGCTGTGCATGACCCAGCTCCAATACCGAAGCTCTTTCAGATGCACAGAACTACTTTTTCCCAAAGGTGACTTATAAGAAAACTGTAGGTATAATGGCAAGCTGTTCTTTTTAACAATTGTTTCTCACACTGCAGGCCAGTACCTTTCTGGCAGTCCTGAAAGGGCTTAAAGTGGGTTGGTCAAATATCATGTGGCAGCAGTTCTCTCTTAGGTTGGCAGCAGCTGCTGCATTAACAAGCGAGGACAGCCTATGACTGTGGTTGCAGGATTGATACCCGTCTTAAATAGCTGACAGCAGTTCATTTACTCTGAGGTGAAGGAGTGAATATGAACACTTGTAGCCAATTACAATCTCTTCTCTCTTGACTGATGCGAAGGATCTGAGCTACTGGAAAGTCTAAACGAAGGAAAGTGAGATGAACCAAGAGGAGGTGACATTTTCAGAGTTGCGTAACCCAGGCCTAGATATTTTGAGATTCTCTTGCTGAATTCAAATAATCTAAGCTCTGCATTTGTTCTGACAATGATATGTGAAATTAACCCAACACTTCTCCCAGCTTCTTTTGCTCTCACTTTTCTTTGGTTATACAAGAAATTGGAGCATTACAAAAACGGAAGCAAAGTGGTAACAAAATCAAAAGTAAAACATCACCCATAGTGATGCAGACATGAAATCTCAATCTTTTGTTACAGCTTGACACTTTATATTTACGGAGAATTTACAGAATTTGTCAGAGATGAAGATAGACAATGCAGGATTTGATCACATGTTTATTTCTGTCCTGAATAGAGCTTGGCTTCTGCAAGCACAGAGTATGTCAAGACTCCATATGGCTCATTTGTGGATGATAATGAGGTCTTTAAGCATTTAATGGGATTTGTAGGTAATTGCAGGTACCAAGAAAAGGCAAGTGTTTGAAAAACATATTTCTATTTCCTCATAAAAGCGTCCAATAGCCTTCTTTTCATAGACAGGATAGGTGTAACTTGGTAACTGGCAGTGCAAATATTCTGTCTTATGAGTTTGGTTTTGATTTGGTTTTCTTATTCTAAACCAATAAGAAATAGATAGGAAACAATAGCCTCTTCTCGTTTCTTTAGTCATTTGCTCAGGCTGCCAAAATGGATCCAGGTAATAACAGTTGCACAGGGAAATTTTATCTGTAGTACCACATGGACATCAATTTCACATGGAAAGAAATGACGACAGTGACTCATGTCAACAATTTAGTCATAACCATTATAATTTTTGTAATAGGTAACTTTTAGTCAACAGCAACAAATCTCACTTCTCTTGAGCTGACAATCTGCAGATAACAATTTTAATTCCATTATCAACTACAATAGTGGTAGTGTGTTATTAAATAGACAGTATTTTGTTTTCAGTGACTGAAAGAATGACATCTATACGTGAAACATAGAATCATAAAATGGTTTGGGTTGGAAGAGACCTTAAAGGTCATCTGGTTCCAACCCTGTCATGGGCAGGGACTTTTCAGTAGACCATGTTGCTAAGAGCAACATCCAGCCTGGCACTGAACATTCCCAGGGCTGAGGCATCCACAACTTATGTGGGCAACCTGTTCCAGTGTCCCACTGCTCTCACAGTAATGAATTTTTTCCTAATAGCCAATCTAAACTTATTCTTTTCCAGTTTGAATCCATTCCTCCTTGTCCTGTCACTACATGCCCTTGTAAATAGTTTCTCTCCATCTGTCTTGTAGGCTCCCTTCAGGTACTGGAAAAAGCTGGAAAGCTTTCTCTTCTCCAGGCTGAACAAACCCAATTATCTCAACTTTTCCTCGTAGGAGAGGTGCTCCATCCCTCTGCTCATCTTGGTGGCCCTACTTTGGAGTCGCTCCAATAGCTCAATGTCCTTCCTATCCTGGATCCCAGAGCTGGATGCAGCACTCCAGGTGGCATTTCACCAGAGTAGAGCAGAGGGGCAGAATCCCCTCCCTCGTCCTGCTGGCCACTCTGCTTGGATGCAGCCCAGGGTATGTTTGGCTTTCTGGGCTGTGAGTGCACAGGGCTGGGTCATGTCCAGCCTCTCAGCCCCCAGCACCCCCAAGTCCTCCTCAGCAGGGCTGCTCTCAATCTGTTCATCCCCAGCCTGTGCTGACACCAGGGGTTGCCCCGACCCAGGTGCAGCACCTTGCACTTGCTCTTGTTAAACCTCATGAGATTCCCATGGGCCTCCTTTTTGAGCCTCTCCAAGTCCCTCTGGGTGGCATCCTGTCATTCAAGTGTGTCAACGGCATCATTCACCTTGGTGTCATCTGCAATTTTTTGAGGATGCCCTTCATCTATGTAATTAATGAAGATATTAAATAACACTGGTACCAGTACAGGCCCCTGAGGGCCTCCACTTGTCCCTGATGCCATCAGGACTGTGGGATTGACCACTACCCTCTGGATGTGAACTAAGACACACAGTTATCCCTGATTTCATCACACCTGGTGCCTTTATTGCAGAGGATAAACTTCTACAGCAAAGCCTCTGAGAAGTCTGGGTCACAAGATTTGTGGATTCTTAGTGCTGAGCAGTGCACATTATGAAAACTATAGTTCCAGTTGCAGCACTGTTACATTTTTTTGGTCTTGTAAAATCTGTGTTAAACTTTAGAGAAATTATGTGAAAGAAACCTCATAGGCTTTTACAGTTATGTCTAGAGTTTTAAAAACATTTCTTTAAAGTAGGTTTTATCTTGGCAGACTGTAAAATTAATATTTCTTTATCATAAGGGAGATTTCATAAAATAAAGCATTTGTTTAACACCCTTGTTCCATTATAGAAATGTTAGTGCAAATAGTTGATGTGCAAAAAGAAAAACTGCAAAACCAGACAAGCTTGAAATGATATAATTTTTCTGATGAATACTGTGTTGTTATTTGTTCTGAAACTGCCACTCCAATCAGTTTAATTAGTTTTGATTTTCACTTCATATAAATATGTAGAACAATGGCATGGTTGAACCTGTCATGCAGACAAGGTAATTCCTGTTTCCTCAGAAGTATCTAGATTTCTATGGATTTTTCAGAACTCACATGCCACAGTGCCTTCTGTAGAAGAACAAATTATTGATTAAGTTTTTTTATGGTACAAGAGGGAACACATGCCTTAACTTTGTAGCAGTGTAAGCAGACTGAAAAAAAAAAAACCCCAGATTACTAAACCAATCTATGGAATAGGGGAATTTTAGTCCATTCCTTGTAGTTTTGGGTTTTAGACAGCACATATTTTTTATAATCTTACCATTCCCACAACAAATAATTAACTACATCTTTTTAACTTATAACTCTGATGTAACCTGTTGTAAACCCATGCTCTTTTTGGGAAGTGTTTCTTCAGAAACTCTGTAGATATATTCAGTTCTAGTGAAAACTTTGGTTTTGGTCATGACTCCTCCAGATGACCGTCAGCAAAAGGCAAAATGTACCCAATTCAAGTTTCACTCCACATGTGGGTTTGATTTGGTCTCATTTTACAATTAGGTCATCACCTAAGCAGAATTTTAAAGACAATGATCTGGTTTGCCTCAGGTTAGAGCTACAAGTCATTGTGGCAAGTGAGTATAGAGAAACTAGTATTTGCCTGGAGGACACCTTCTGATCTAGATTTCTTGGATGGTGACAATTGTTATGTTTTACTTTCTTATTCTCCCTACATGAAGGGATAGATTAATCTGTGAATTCTTTTTTTTTTTTTGTCACTGGGCTGGGCTCATGCCCATCACAGTTTGAGGGGCTGTTCATCTTGTCAGTTGAGTCATCACTTTTCTAAATTTGCATTAATAATTTTCTTTTTCTTTGAAAATTCAATCTCTACAGGACCATTTAAAATCGGATATTGCCAGGAATTTGAAATAGCTTTAACAATAACCTTCTTCTTTGTGTCATCCTCCTTCTCAAGGCAGTGAGCCTATGTTTTTCACCCTAAATGCTTATTCAATACTTCTCTTTTAATTTTCTGGCTAGGGTTCCAAGCTGGAGGCAACTATGATACTGAGATATTTCATAATCATAAAATGATTATAAATCAATTTCTCCAAAGGTGGAACAGTCTATAATGTTTAGAGGCTTTCCAAAAAACTGCATTTCATACACTGGATCAGTTTGACTCTCTCTGAATGCAAATGTGCCTCCAATACAGTTTCCACAGCACTCTGAGTGGGTCATTATAAAATTAAATTCTCTAAACTTTATGACAACACAGACATATGTCCTGTATCATATCCTCTAGAACATTTTCAAGTATTTAACCATCAGCTAACTGTTTCCAGTTTTATTGGAGTAACTCTTTTACCTTCTTGCTCTGTTTCACTATAAAGCTTGATGTGTTCTACAGTACCTTTGGTAGCTTTGGTATATAAGTAGTTTCGGTGGTCTCTGATAATTTCATGTTCCTCTATAACTTGCTTTTCACAACAAAATTCTTCAAAGGGAGTCAATTGGATAGTCACAGATATGAGATGGGAAACAGGAGGAGGGATGGGGGAACAAATTAACAGTAATAATAATCTGTGATCACATACTCAATAATTTAGGATACCTTTCAAATGCTGCCAAGTCCAGTATTCTGCCAAGAGTCAACTTTCATATAGAGTGTGAAATACTTTCCATTCCAAATTTATAAAGGATCTGTTGGACTTGAATTCACTTGAGAAATTTGCAGTTAACTTAATTTAACTGCATTGTAAGAAAAAGGAAGGAAAAAATTTAATTTAAGTAAGGTGAGGGAAATGGGCCATGCACTTTCTGTCTGATCAGACTCCTCATAGCTGAGACGGAGCCTTGTAAGACCATTTTACAACTGCTGTACTTCAGTAGTACGAAGATAAATGAAAGACTGCCTATCAGTCTTCTCACTGGTAAATCAGAAAGTATTTAAACTCAAGCCTTGGCAACAGGTCTAGTGATAAGAAGGTGACAGAACACTGACCAAATGAAAATAAATGTGGATGCTTAATTTAACTGTATAAAACTTTGTCTGCACTATTGACTCTATTCCTTAGACCCTTGTCTAAGTTTGGTTTCAATATTGGCATTTGCTAGGAAAACCTACTATAAACCTAGCCAATAAAATCATATTACAAGTATACTTGTTCCTGAAATTGCAAGGCTGCATGTAGACCTCAGTTCTAATTTGCTAGAAAGAAATGGATTAAACTTCTGCAAGTCTGGGAATATATTAAGCTATAAGAATTAAGTGAAAGTCAAGGAGCTAGGTGTTTTGTGTCAAGCACCTGTATTCAGAATTGAGTCTAGTCACTATGAGGGAAGGTACCTGTATCATTACCAATGTGGTCAGACTCCCAGTTACCTGAAGGAGATCCCCACCATCAGCAGCACATCAGTCTAAATGTCCATTTTGTGATTCTTCATCAATCTTGAAATGATTCAGTGTCATAGGAAGTAGACAAACCCCTGTCAGTGCTGATCATGTAATGAGGCAGAAGATTGGAACAACACATCTCAACTGAATTGGTCTTTATTTAGAGTGAGTGTCTTTAACAGACTCGTTACAGAACATAACTCTGTGGTGAGAATGGACCCCTTGCCATCTTTAATTTCATTTCCTCCTCTGTGTTTCTAGGACTGTAAACCTGTAGTTATACTGCTTCAAACCTGTACCTTTCCTGGTTTAATAGCAGTGAATATGAACTCTCTTTCCCAAGTCTTGTGGCATGTAAACACTATGACCTGACACAGACCAAACAATTGCATCCACATTATATGTTGGTGGGATGTTTGTGGGTTTTCATTGCAGAATTTGTAATATGTTTGCTAATCTAAACCTGACTGCCTCATTCACACCCTGGGATCATGAAGCATACTGGAAAAAAGAGGCCCTGTCCTCTGTGGTTACTCTGGATTTGCTAGCAAGAAATCTAAGATCTTCAATTAGAAATCTTGCCTCATGGCTCTTTATGCCCCCAACCTACTCTGTGATTCTACCAAACACAATATTTTCCCTGCCTTGAACAGAAAGAGAGTCATTTTCTGCTAGTTTGACCAAAGTCTATGATCTTCAGATCTTAGGTTCTGGCATACCTGAACAAGATAACTCTAACTATTAAAACTAAGTTTCCAGTTTAAAAATGCAGTCTCTATTTGGCTATATTGCCTGCTCCTTTTCTGAAAGTCTTTCTCAGCCTTTTGGAGTCCTCTCTCTGTTCTTCATGCTATCTTCTATTTTTGGATCCTGAATTCCACAGGAGATGGCTGTGCTGCCTTGCAGCAGCTGGTCACGCAAGGAGATAAAGCCTTAGGAGCCCTAGAACACTTTGAAAAACAAGATAGATCAACAGACCTTTAAGAGTTCAAACATGTTTATTCAAACAGGAAAAGGGAATTCCAGGTCAAAGACCAAAAAATGTCTTAGAAAAGCAAAACAAGATAGGAAAGAAGAGCATGAAGATAAAACGCACAGTACATCACATAACAAACAAATCATATCAAAAAGAGTTTCCAGACATAAATATGAGGCTGTGTAGATGGGGAGACATGAAGAAGAAGCTATTCATGTTTTTCCTCAGCTCCAGGAAATACTGCCAACTATGCCTTAATTGCCAGTGGGATGAGTTCGTGTTTGGAGCAAATTCTGCTGGGAGGCTGGGCATTTTTACCTTGTGAAGTGCTCATCTTGGCTACCTTTCCTTTTTCATGAAGGCAACTTGAAGTTCACTGTCAGTACATCATGCTTAGAGGCTCAGCAATGGTGTCAATTAGGATTGAGGCTGGGAAGAATGGTCACCTAAAGAAGTTGCTTGTCTGGCTCTTTTCTCTCCCATTTTTTTTGACTCCTAAATTATCACAGGAAAGAGGTTGGCAGTGCCTGTTCTCCACTTTTTTACTGCTGGTGTGTTGCATATTTAAGGCAGAAGGCCGTGCCTGGTTGTCTGAAAGGGATTGTGCTCCAGCTCTTGCTGTGCTAAAAGACTTGGCACTCTGTGTGTAGAGGCAGCTTTGCAGCAGCCTGAGAGAAAGACTTCCCACCCAGCAGCATCTGTGGAGATGGAAATAGTCACTGCATTAGATTCATTAAGATCTAAAGAAATACAGTAACTGGACCCTAATTAACCATCTACACCCAAATGTTAAACATGGTAAGCTTTCAAATGGATGTGTGGGAGACTAATTTTTTTGCCAGCTCATTGGACTCTGGATCTCTTACACTAGGCACCGGTGATGTACATTAAATTAACTAACCCTTCAATTAATGCCAGGGAGCCTTGTCAGGGAACAGAACATGATTGTCCATACTAGTAAGATATTAGAAAGGTCCTGGAATGTCCTAGGCTTAGGGCTTTCCCTGGTTTCTTCCCAAAATACTGCCAAGCAACTTGGGATTTGACAAAAACAGGAGACAATTCTACAAAGACCTTTTGGATGTAAACATATTATTTTGCAGCATAAAACAGTGTGACTATAGGTCATTCCATACTAGTTGTCTTCAGGGCCAAAGAATGTTACCAAGTGTATTAAACTACTATTTCAAACTTAAGTACATGGGAATCTGGAAAAGATGGCAGAGTCCCTGGTCAGTCCTAATGGTGTTTGCACCTCTGAGGTCAACTGGATAAATTTTGAGAGAAGAAGGAAATAGCAACCATAATAGAGGATCTGACCTGATGTCCTTGTGTGATAAGTCCTCTGCAGGCTGGTGGGATTTTTGAGTGAATTAAGACTTTCATGTTTCTTCTGCTGTCACCGCAGAAAATGGAAATGGGTATCTGAGACGTATAAGTTGCTGGATGTGTTTAATGCAGTGAAGAAAACTGAGACATACAAGAACATGCTATGTGTGTTTTCTACGTAGCAGCTTTGGAGGAGACAAGAGTGCTCTGAAGGAGAACAAGATGATAGAAAAATAAGATATCTAAGCAGGGCTACTTGCTCCTCCTGGTAAAATATCTTTCACTAAATCAGTGACATTTGTGACATGTAGAGCTAAGGCAACTGGGGCTTTTGTTGTTCCTAGATGTGAGCTCCCATTCACTGCAGCAGAGTAAGATCCTGCAGCAGTGTACGAGAAGATCGCGGATGAATGATTTCGGACAGGTCTTTTGGTACCTGCAGAACCATTGTACTGGGTGGGCTGTAGGCTCTTCTGATGTGGCCTGGCAGGCAGACACTTCTCCAGCATCCTAAACAACCTCACTGTACAGAGTATGATGTTAGCACTGAGGCTCAGGGGATGGGACAGGGGCAAGGGACATGAGAGTGACACCCCCATGAAACGGATCATAGATCACCTGAATGTAGGGCATCACAACCTCACCATGTAGGTGCAATTCCACACCTTCAGGATGCAACCTGTCTGACACTTTGTTCTAACACAGCTCTACAAGTACACTGGCTTTGGATTCTTAAATTTAAAACAGTTCTGCTCTGTGATGTGTGGATGCTGTCCTGGGCCAGCTCTGTTGCTAGGTTAAAGGGAAATTTTCCAGAATATATACATCTTGTTCACAAGTTCCCTGATTCCTTTTGCACCTCCTGCTGTTCCATTCTGAGCATCTGGCCTGGTGACAGAGCAACTAGTCAAGAAATGAGGATGCCAGGGTTGGCATGTCTCAGTGCTGAGGAATAGTGTCTATGCACTGTGGGGCATGATGGGCTACTACAACCTTCTAGGATGCCTTTGCAGAGGTGTCAGGGTGTGTTCAATCTGGTGAGGCTGAGTCCATACTACTTGCAAGGACAGAGAGAGAGTAGGTACAGAAGTGAATGAGAGCAGAGCCTGTGTGTACATCAAAATGCACAGTACTCTTTACAGTAATTTGGAAAAGTGGATGCTATTCAATAAAATGTTTGTTTGAACCAAAACAGACAAAAATACTAAAATATGCATGGTTTGGCCCTGCATCTCTGTAATGGATGTGAAATTGAATAACAAGCCAACTTTTCTTGTCTCTATAGATCAATAAATTTCCAGGGACTTATTAAAAGGATATATAAACATGTCTAGGTTTCAATTTTGCTTTATCAAGTTACATTCCAATCAATTACGTATTTTATTTCATAGGAATACAATTTATAACCACTATACTTGGTGATGCTGGAACTATAACGCTTTTCTTTGTAATACTTGAGAGACAAAAGTAACAAAAAGTCCAAATATTCATATGCCTCCTTAGAAAGATATGAAAGATATAGCTTGCTGGAAGAAATTTATCAAGCTTGTGCAGCTTGTTGCATATGGATCCAAAGAAAAATGTGTTTCAGTTAAATGCTAAGATAAAACTAAACTGAAAAATGTTAAAATGTCTTTGTTTTCTTATGGGTGTAGTGCTGATGGTAGTGAATGAAGACAGATTTGTAACTTACAGCCTCTGAAAACTGGCATTTAATTGTAAATGTAAAAAATGTACTAAAAATTTAACAATGCACAGTATTTTTCAGTATTTTGACCATGCATTCTGTGTGTAAAAGTACATATTTTCCCTACTTTTGCTGACATTTCAGGCAACGTGCATCATTCAGAGGCGTGCTGCGTGCAGTCTAGAGTTCAGTAGTTACTCTTTGCTTTCAGTGTTAACTCATCCAATACCTTAAACGGACAGGAATTAAAAGAAAGGAATTCTTTTCTATTTGTTAAATATGTTGGTTTGGTTTGGTTTGGTTTTCCCGAGTTTATATTCACATTTGTAGTAAAGATTAAAAATAATAACAAAAAATTAAGATGAAAAGATTAAAGATTAAAAATAATGAACAAAAGTGTTGGAATGCCCAGTAAGCAATCACCTCATTACTTGGAGTGGTCACTACTACAGAGCTGATGATTTGCAGTGGTGACACACACTGCAGTGGTGAAGAAAAATGTTTTCTGTCCCTTCTATGCTCAGGCTCTCCCCAGCAACTCCACAGCCCTATGTATCTTTTGCAGGCTACTTATGAATTTCCATTCCCCTGCCAACTCTCACTCTGCCATTTAATTCTTCATCAATACCTCAGCTCCTCTTGGTTTTGATAGATGAGCCCTGCATTCCTGCTGAGCTGTTTGGCTTGGAGGAATATTTGAAGAGTAAAACAAATGAATGAAAAAAGTAAGTGATGGCACTGGTTCTTGGAAGTAGCTAACAAATGAAACAGGTTTTGATAAGAAATTTTTGCAGAGTAAAGTGTTTTTACTTTACAAATGGAATGACATAATTTCTTGAATGAAAGCCCCTTTTATAGTCTCCTTTCAAAATCTGACAGAACAGGTATGCAAAACAATTTGTTGAGATAGTGACTAGAATTACTGAAAGATCCATGAAGGAAACATTTCTCAAAGTTCTCTGAAAATGTTAATACATCCATTACAAGATACTACTCAGGGAAGTTCTGTCTTCTCATGGGGAACCATAGGGTCAAATTAAGACACAATTCCCATACAATAAGAGTGGTTTACACTTTCTGTACAAAATTTAATTGAAATGTTTGTGGATGGGCAAGAAGACTTATTTTGAGATTAGCTCTGTTGCTTAGAGCATGGTGCTAACAATAGTGAGGTTGTAGATTTGATCCCTGTATGTGCCATTCACTTAAGAATTGGACCCTATGATCTTTCTGGGTCTCTTTAAACTCAGACTATTCTGTGATTCTCTGATTTATGAGAAGGCACAAAATCTACTTTTCCAGAAGCTTACGGGGAGAGAGTACTCCATGGCCCTTATGTGCCAAAAACTGTACCTTTCTGCATAGGCATGTGGAAAGATGGTTTCACTCAAATTTTTCACAACATTTCTCTAAATATTGTCAGAGTACCCATACAATCATACAACAGACACAGCCACGAAGCAAAGCTGTATAATTTCTAAAGTCACTCTACCCTTACAGAAGGTTAAGTGGTAAGGAAATTTAAAAAAATTGTCACAAATGTGCATGGAAGAAAACACCCAAAACAAGTCCCCAGAAAGACTGGTATCATGCTCACAGATATTCCAAGAAGTGAAAGAGTAGCTAGGTTTATTGGATAAAACTTGTCTAGTGAATAATTAACAGGTCAGCTTCAAAGTGAAACTCAATATAGACTGTTTGTTTGGTTTTCTTATTGTGCAGTGTTGGTTTACTTTTAATGCCTAAAAAAGGGTTATACCAGGTAATCCTGGCAGGATAAAGTGGAAGGTTTATCCATTTAGTTGGTCATGTGGATAAAATTTTAAAATTTCAGTTATTTGTTGATAAGTATCCTTGTTTCATGGGATCACATATAATTCAGTGCTGTGTCCATTTTATAGTTTTTCATACACAAATTTTACATTAACACTGTTGTTAAGGTTATGGTATTAGTCAGCCAAGGGCTGAAAATGCATCTTTTGTAAATGCATTTTTACAAAATTGGGAATTATGTACTATTTATTTCAAAGGACCCCTGCCTCTTTTCTCATAAATCATGGGTATGAACTGAGTTTGTGAAGTTAAAGAGACTATAGCATGCATTTAGTACAACTACATCCATATTTGTGACAGAATTTGAGTAGTGATGCAGCCGAGGCTTCCAGGGAGGAAAGGTCAGTGAGTAAGACAATTGAACATTGTCTTGAAAGCTGTTGTAACCGTGCCCCTGAGTTTGTAACTGATACTCTGTGAGTTACTTAGATTTACCACAGGTGGTCACTAACCAATTTTTTCCATGTCTGATGAGAATCTGATTTATCAACACACTGAGTACTTAAATCTGGATCTGAAGTAAATGACAGCTCTAAGTGGGTAAATTAAGTATGGCATAGCACTAAGTAGTTTTAAAAAAATAAAGTCCTAAATTTCTCTTATAAGAAAGCTTTGTGGACAATTTCATCCTAACTCCTTTGGATCTCAATATTCCCACTTGCTAACTGAAGATAATAGCATGCCTTAGTTTTATAGCAATACTTTAAACTAATTGTGATGATATTTTAGAAACAGTCTGCCAGAATAACCATGCAAGAAAAAACACAGGTGAAATCTGCAGTTCTGTATTCAGAAAATTCTGTATTCTTACTAGAAGAAAATACAATAGATAGGACATAATGGCAGATTGATTGAGAGAAATCGTGGAAAATTTCTCATTAAATAAGAACTTTCTATTCCAGTGCATTAAAGAGGGCTTCAGAAGTTGTAAATGACCATGTATGCTAAATGATATAATCAAATAATACATGTGCAGTAGTGAAGCAATTGAAAATTTTACAGACCTGATGTTCTTCTGCTCCTGAATAATTTGGCATAGCTCTGAAATGGATGGATGTCTGTGGGGTTTGAAAGAGAACTACTTATGTCTGTGTTCTTGCCAAATGCAAAACCTACACCATAGGCAGTTTAGAGCCTAAACAGCTTTTCTGATAATGTCCTTGACAAACCTATGAGTAGATTAAATAATTACTTTAAAGCTCAAAGAGAATTGCAGATACAATAGATGATAATGTTACTAGCTCTGTCTAGGACACAGTGCTATCACTACAAGTGCCCACCCTCATTGACCAAGAGAGCATTTCCTATGGCTGTTTGGGGAGAAGCTTCCCTTCCTTCAGGAATGGATCTGAAAATTTGAGTGTTCAGTATGAGGGCATTTATGGTGGCAAAAATAGATGGGGTGTTGCAGAAGTTTATTGCCCACAAATAGAACAAGATTCAAGATGGAAATTTGTTATTAAGACAGGGAGAAGTGACAGATACAACAAGCTAATACCTAATAGTATCAACAAACTAATACATTTAGGTATCCATAAACAAGGAGCTGCAACAGTGAGTACGACTCTTATAGTGGTTTTCTACACAACAAGAAAAACATAGGGGGTAAGTGGTGCTAACCCTTGGTACGAACCCATCTGCAAAGGATTTTCTGTGTCAATCTTGCAGATTTCACAAAAATGAGCCTTCAGGCTTTGCTCAGGAGAGACCACCACACTGTCAAGAGTCTGACAGTGCATCAGTAAAAAGGCCTAGGAAAACACACTATGCTTATCTGTTACAACTGCTGTACGAGTATTGTTTTATAGGCAGTTTCCCTGCAGTGTGGGTTGCACCCTTATAAATATGCTAGAAGCTCTTGTGAGCTATGTCCTTATGATTTGAGATAGAATGTACTATGCAAGCAGACACGTGACAGTAACATGGTATCGCGCACACTACACATCTGTGTTCTTACCCACAGCTCTGGCTAGGGGAAAAAAAAAAGAAAGTTTTGCTGAGGAGCAGGAATAAGTCAAATAGCCGGAGCTGTTTGTTACTTTTTCTGTTGACAATTCTGAAAGGTGAGGACACACACTGTTGGACTAGTGTGGTGTGATAGGATTGTATAGCAATGTATAGCAACAAAGTAAAGGAGTTGTGAGTTTATCTATGGGAAGGTAAAGGTCATTTTGTGATCTATCTTGGATCTCGCACTTCTAACTTTACCAAGACTACATGATCACAGGTTTTGCTCATTACCGTGAGACTGGGGATCATTCCTTTGGCTTCACTAAAGAACTTAGTGTATGTTCATAGCCGTGTTCGCGTTTCTAAACAAAAATCTATACCGAAAGAGATACCTGTCTGCTTCACCCTGCTCTTCCCGTTCATCACAGGGAAGAGCATAAGCAAGGCGGCAGGTTTTAGTTTCCGCCTGTCGCACTCCAGAGATGTGCTCTGAGATGACACGCAGGAAAAAAGACCGAGGGGGCCGGGGCAGGGACGCAGGACAGGTCGCTGACTGTCCCGGGCCGACCCGGGGAGGGGCTGGACGGCTGCGGCTGCGGCCGAGGGCTCTTTCCCCTCCCCTCCCCTCCTCTCCCGGCCGGTCCCGTCCCGGCCCGCCCGTCCCACCGCCCCCGGGAGGTGGGGAGCGGGGGCCGCCCGCCGCAGCCCATAAAGGGCGGCCCGGGGTGCTGGCGGCACTCGTAGCGGAGCGGGGTCCCGTTTCTCTCTCTTGGCAGCCGCTTTCCCTGGGACACGCAGGTGAGCAGCAGGCACGGGGCAGGAGCACCGGCACCGCTCCCCGCGCCGGGCGCGCCTGCCCCCGGCACAGCGCATCGTTTCCCCGCAGGCTCCTCCCGGAGAGAGGCGGATTCCCCGTTGTGTCGCTGCCATGGCCTCCGTACCCTCCGCCGGCTGCCTCCTGGCCAAGAACCAGTACTACAGAAGTGAGTGCTCGGCGGGGCTGGGAGCTGCGTGTCGTCCACAAACACACCCTCCGCCCCTCTCCCCGTTTTTCCCCTCTCTCTGCCTGCGGTGCTCCTCTGGAGGAGGGAGGCTGAGCTCACCAAGCCTCTCCCGAGGAATTGTCCGGGATTTTGGAACTCAGGAAAAGAGTCAGAAAACTTTTCAAGTGATGTCTGGACGAGCTGGAGGCAAAGAGTTGTCTTTGCCTGGTAGTTTTTAATTTCTTGGAAAGTTTTTCATGTCGTGGAACTTCAGTTTTAATGAGTATCTGCTCTGGTTATTCATATACTTCTAAAAAAATTATTCTATTTAGAATTGTTTATTAGGGTATTCTCTCTCTCTACGTATAATTATAAAACATAACATAGAAAAAGTACTAGCCTAGCAAGTCATGGTTTCTACGTGTACTTCATATTTACTTTGCAAGTTTAGACACCACACAAAATCAATTAACATTTTTGCTTCTAAAGATGTTAAATAATCATTGGTTTGAGAGTACATGTGGTGTGTTAGGATTCCTAGGTACAGGATGGACACTAGTATGAGTGTAGCATTTAGTTGTATCACAATGGAAAGCAGAGCAGTTGGGTTGTTTTGGGCTTGAATTTTCAAGTACAGCCTCTCTTGTCTCGATATTAGTGTGGACATGATTGTCAGTTTTGTCAGTGATTTCGGTGAAAGTTATGCAGACAGATCTCAGTATGCTTTGAAGTGAAGAGTAAGTGGAGTGAGACATCAACCGTTATAAGAGTTCTTATAACAACATCTGTGGTAGAATGGTGTATATAATATAATAGTTATACACTGTAGCTCAGTGAACTTGTTTCCTCCGAGGTAGCAGCATGTCTGAAAAACTCCTCACACATAAATGGTGTACTCTCTCAAAGAATTTTTTTTTCATTATGTGTGTCTCTGTTTTCCATGAACAGCAAGACTGAACTCAGAGTCCAGTGTTTCTTCCAGCTCCTCCTGCTGTTCAGATGCTGTGAACATCACAGACCAGGACAAAGCATTGCATGGTATTGTTCCTTTCTTTGAAACATTTTTCAGTTTCTCCTGTTATTCAGCCAGTGTCTAATGCCGTGGGCTTTTCTCCTTTGGCAGGGTTACCCGAGTTAATTGATAAATACTGGTGGATAAAAAGCTTCTTCCACAGTGAACCATCTCCGCCAACTGTTGGCAGAAAAACACTCTCAGCAAGCAGGTGAGTCCCGTTTTTACAACCGTGGGGATAAATTACTTGCTCCATTTTCCTTTTGGTAAAGTGTTACTAAACAAGTCACAATCAGCTAAAACCATCTGATGGGGGGTGCAATGCTATTTTGATGACTTAAATAAAAGATACACCAAGTGTAAGGCTATAGAACATTCCCATGTTTTCAGTTTAGTAAATAAACTCATATGCTACTTCACATTATGCAGGTGTCAGTGCCTGTTATTTCACAGTTATGGTGAAGTTTATTTGATCATCTACCTGCAGAACTTGCCCACCCATTTTTACAGTTTATCTGTTTTAATTTATTTTTAAAAGCTGATATGAATGTATTCAAAAATACTCAAGCAGATAAATATCTTTGAGGGAAATACAATGAAAATTCTACTTATAACAGTTTTATATCTATTTCTCCAGTACCAACAGTTGAAAAGGACAGCATGATGGCTTTTCTGACTGAGATGCTACATAGAGACTTGTTTTTCCAAGAGGCTTGGGATCTTCCTAATGTCTGGGTTCAGCTGCAAGAAGAAAAAACCTTTAGGAGAGTGGAAAAGTGCTTTTTCAAAATATGTCAGTAGCTTAAATGATATTGCTTAACGGACATATCCATGGCCTACCATGTTCTTTCCAGATTTGCCATAATTTGAGATATCTCTCTAATGGAAATTACCAAGATTAACTTTCCTGCTGACTTGAATAACTAGAGTAAAGTGGTAGTAAAAATAAGGTGTTGTAAGTTTGGGAGGAAGATGTGTATCAAATGACTGCAACAGGTGATTTGGATAAGTTGCCTTTAAGACACCAGCTCTGTAGGCAGTCACATTGATGTGAACAAGATTCAGATCTGTGATCCAGAGTAGGACTGCTATATTGTACTTGTCTTTTATCAAGTATTTGTGTACCAGTTACAGGGCATATGTTTACAAGAATGCTTGTCAACAGCTTTGCTTTTAGAAAGCCCAATTATATGAAGAAACAGTAATCAGTCTGTTTTCTTTGATTGAACAGGGTGCATAGATTCCAACCTCAAATACCCAGGTGCAACTTTAATTCCTACCTATGCATGCTGGTATTTGAGGACAAAATAGAGGAGATGGACAAGAAACCAGTAATCCTAATGGACACTGACCTCTTCCAAGGAGAAGAGCAACCTTAATCAGAGTCAATACTGCTAGCTTTTTAGATTTCTTCCACCTGCTCTGTTGTGGCTTAAGGAGCTACTTGTTCTTAATTCTATCAATTAATTATCTATTATCCTATATCTATCCTAACTATCTATCTATTAATTCTATCAAATTCTGCTGTCTGTCAGCTTAGTTATGGGCTAGATCTGGCAAAGGGTTCCACTCAAAGTAATCACATTAATGTTGTTATCCAGATGTACCTTTGTCATGCTCTTGAAAGATACTCTAACATTGCAGTGCTGTAGACCAAATGAAGCTATTTAGTATATAGCTCATTTATTCTACTGGGTATGACTGAAATGCGTCAGGGATTATGGAAAATAACAAGTATTTGACTGGATGATAACATTTATGTCAATTATCTATGCAACTTTTGGATGTACTATCAGCAAACCTCCCGGATAGTTGTCCATCCCTGCATGAACTAACAGCAGCAAACATTAATGTAGCCAGCATCTTTTTATTATAGGCTAATGGTTGTCATGGTTATGCATAACTCCAAGGTGTATCAAGTGGCTGCTTCAGTCTTGGTGAAAACAATAAATGCATGGCAGATAACAAAGAAAAGAACACAATTCTGAAAACATGATTTCAAGGGTCTTTATATTGACTTATGTGTCTTACTTCACTGCTGTTGTGTTGTTTCATCTTTGTCCTTTGTCTAAGTGTACAGAATGACCTTTTTTATGCTAAGATGTTTTTATTTATAAAGACTTAATCAGTATTTGTTCTGACTTATTTTTGGCCTCCAAAAACAAACTGGTGTTCTATGTTGCCTGTGGTGCAGTTGGTGCGTGGGTTTGGGTTTTCTTTTTTTGAATATGTATTTTTCTTTCTCTTCTCTTTTAACATGAATCATTTGAAAAATGTAAAATCCTCTCAGAAGTCTGTATTGTGTGTGCATCACATTCTTCCTTTAGTCGCTTGAAAGTCTGATATGAGGTCAAAAAGGAGTGTAAGCTAGGAAATAGCCTAACACCACCTTCTATAAGATCATGTTGTAAAGGAAGAGAGAAGGACAACTTCCTAGTTGCAGCAAGGTGATTGTGTCTCTTTATGAAGGTGCTTGAAATCACAGAATAAAGACATGCTATAGCCCTATTATCAGTATACATAAGAAATACCAGGTTCAGGTAAGGCAACACTGGAAAAGAAATGACAAGCTTCCATCTTGTGTGTTGAGCTTAGGCTGCTGCTGTCCTCATAGAGTCAAAAAGTGGGGTGCAGAACAGGCTTAAAGAGCTGATAAGCTATTAAGACCCACCAAAAACTCCCAAACCAAACACACTTTTTTTTTTTTGGGGAAGTGGTGAGGGGTGGGAGGGGCTGCCAGAAGGAGAGGAGAAAGACTGCATATTCTTTGCTTTCATCTGCTTAGGCTCTATGAACTATTTGTTTTTGTGATGGCAGCATGGTGATGGAAACCTCTGCTTTAGAGAGGTGTTCTCATGCCATCCACATCCCCTTTTCCATTGATCAGCTCAGCATTTGGGCAGCACCCCTGCCAACTCATAGTGATTTGTGCCAGTTCTTCAAAGTATGCAATGAACCAACTCCATTAATTAATATCCAATGTTGCTATAACAAACTCCAGAGATAAAAGGGATAAATGGACATGAAAGTGCTTGTGAACAAAGGGCTGTGGTTTATTACATCTCGGTAGTAGGGAAATGTTAATTTCCTTGATTTAAATGAGAATACAATGCAACTGCAAGAGGAGGGGAAAGCCAAAATTTAATTGATTTGAAGAGAAGCTGAGATAAATAAGAAGGGGCAGCTATATTGTATAGTTTAAATGCAGCTTAGAATAAGAAAAACAGGAAAATAATATGATTTCATATGCCCATTTGGGCAAGATGGGTACAAATATTTAATCGATGAATTGTAGAAGAAAAAAAAAGCTTTTTTGCTTTTTGCTCTTAGAAGGTCTACAGGTAGAGATCTCTTTTGATTAAGATAATCTGTGTATTGTTACCACTCGGGGAAAAAAATAAGTATCAGAAACAAGAATTGTGCCAGTATGTAAGTACTAAGTTAGATCCAGCTATCATAACCAAATTAGGAACGGAGAGCTGGCCTTGAGAGAGAATTTTTTTTTTCTTCTCAAATACACATTTAGCAGGGAAATTAATAATGGGCTTCCATTTCTTTCCTAAAAGAAAACTGAAGTCATAGTCTCCTAGTAACACCCTATTTTAGAAGTCAAAACAGAAGAAAAATCTTGTAACATTAGTTTTGTTTCAAGAAGGATGAAATGAGCACATTTCCTGTTGAGCACATTTAGAGAGAGAAATTCATTATGATGAAGTAATTTTTTTTTCCTCATTTGTTGTGATTTGGAGGAAATATCATAAAGTTACATTTCTTTTTAAGAGTTTTCTTGCCTGCGTGTGAGGTAAGCCATACTACATATTGTGGATGGGCAACAGTGAGGATTAACTCCAAAGACTAGAGCTGTTGCAGTGAAATAGAAGGTTTTTTTGTATATTTGTTTTTTCTACAGAAGCAAAAATGATAACCTAGGTAAAAACAACAAGTTTTCAATATAAGAATGAAGAGGAAATAAAACTCATTTTGAGTTGTTAGGAGTAATATCCGTGTAATTTATTTGTTAGGGTCACTTCTTTTTGTGATATTGCAACATTCTGATATTTTAATTGGAAATTCCTCATTATTTTTTTTCATGATCTTAACTAATAGCGCATTAGTTCTTCTTGAAAGCAGACTCTCTGTTGTTGTGACTTCTCAGCTCTTCTATGAAGGAAAACCCAAGCAGGATTTATTCAGACATTTCTACCAGGATTAATTTTGTTTGCAAAAGATTTCTCGGATTATTGCACTTACGGCTGGTGACTGAAAATTTTGACCATGACCATGTTCAATGCTCTGGTTGACTCTTCAGTGATGGACGGATTCTGTTAGATTTCTTTTGTCATGCACTCTGTCATATGCCATTTTGAGCTGTTCTGGCAGTAGCGGATGTGAAATATATTGTTTGTAATCATTGCAAGATAGGTTTTTGTAACAGAAAGAGGCTATTACTACTAAGAAAGAGAATCAGATCAGTGTTTTGGGAGGAAGTTGTGGAAAAGCATATTTTTTCCTTTTTTTCCCACTGCCTTCTCTCTTTGAAACTGTGGAGAAAAAAAATTGTTTCCCAGCCCAGTGACAAAAGGGAAGGTTCAGCTCCCAGTTACAGTACTCAGTGGTAACTTTAGAGACACTCTACTGACTTTTTGTCAAAAATAACATTATAAAAGTGCTTGTAGTCAAAATGACAGAACATGATCTGGACAGAGATATAATGTCAGAACAATTCATAAAATGAAAAAAAAAAAAGGGCTTGTACACTCAAAAACTTGCTTTTCTCAGTTATGTCAACCAGTGCATTTCCTTCAAGCTTGACCCTCTGTGGCTTCAACAAAATTAGTTTTCATTTATACCTGTAATACAGAACTCATAACCTCACTTTAGTTGAGACAGCACTACTGGGTGTAAGATAAAACTGTTTTCTCAGTTTGTAGAGGAGCACCAATATACAGCTTGATATCAGTCACCCCATGGGGATCATCTCCTGGAGAGATTGAAGCCTGGATGTCCAGGAGAAATGCAGCAATCCAGAAATAGCTTCTTAAAAAATATTCATATTTTGTTTCCCTTTCCTTTTATTTTGGTTTGTTTTCTGTTGCTCTTTTTGCAACAAGTGAAAAATCATCTCGTCCTGACTTTGGAGTAGTCAGAGATGGAAAGTCTGTAAAACTCACTAAAATTTTCAGTGGTTTATCACCTTCACCTTTAAAGATCCTCCCCACTGGTACCAACTTGAATTTCATTGTGAAGGGCAGTTCAGGGGTTAGTCAGGAATGCATGACCTAAATAACAAGCAAAGTTTTAAAGTGCTGATTCCACTTCCTCTTCAAGGATCTTGACACTGGTTTCCTGGGGAGGTTGCATCATTTTGTTTAATATTCAGCTTCTTTGACTTCAAGTATTTCAGCACAGTAGAAGTGGATCAATAGATGGAAGCAGCTGGAGATGTGCTTTCTGCTTCTGTGAGTCAAAGCTAAAAGCCAGGCTCCCAGAGTATGTTTGGGACTCTGGTTTACAGACTATTGTTAAGTGAGCCAAAGGAGAAGGGAAAAGGTGGTGGTGCAGTTTTAACACGGCATCAAAATGTTGGCTAGTTTGAAATCTTGGACCCTGAACCACCACTCAATTCAATTTTAAGTGGAATTTAATGAATAGGTTCCTTAATAGCTCAAATAGTAATATGTTTAAAGAGTTCTAGACATTGCAACTAACTACTTGTATGAAATAACACAGAATTTCACACTTTTTAGATTTAATTTTAAAATAATTTTCAATCCTCACTTTGATAACATGTATTGTGCAATTTTTTTTTGTTGTTTTTAATTCTGTTATTATATAGAGAGTAAATTCTTCATCTCAAAAAAAAGCAACTTTAGATTTTGAATAAAATTTTGGAACCTATGATAAGTTCTTACAGTAAACCTAGTTTGGATATCATATATCTTTCTAAAAACCTGTACAAGTCAAGTTTCACTGTTTCATAATAGTGCAGAAGTGAAAGGATAATACTATGGGTAAAATGAAATAAGTTCCTTTGAATAGGTATTTTCCCAACAAATTTTAACCAGGTTAATTTACTGCTATCATGACTCCAGGTCTGACTCATCATATATTTAAGTTCAGATGAAATCTGGAATCACCACATAATCATGGTGACAGGATGTGCTAGTTGCTAGACAATTTCTCCATGGCAGTAGCAGATTGAGTATTGAATGTAAAAGGCAAGGTGACTATGTGTTGTATGTAGTAATCCCTTCACATTCTGTCACAATAAAATGTCTGCCTGCAAAATACACAATCAGTTTGGGAAAAATCCAAAACAAACAAAAACACAGCACCAAAAAAATCCTCCTCATTTTGTCCTTTCCAGAAACCTATTTTTCTCAATGAAGCACTAGTTCCTTTGTATTTCTTTCTAATGTCATTGCAAAAGACTGACAAGCTGAAATTCATCTTGCAAATAGATTGTTACTTCCACTGCTAGTTTTACTTGGAGTTATAATTATTGTCCCACATTAATCTTTTGCCATTATTGTTTAATGTATTTAGCGGGGAAGTGGTTTCTCTGTGTGTCTGTCACCATGCTGTGAATGTAACAGGTCTGTTGTCTGGAGAGGGCACCTTTATAGTGTAAACACTTTTTAAACACCTCCATGCCACTAAAATAGAGCTCCAATAACTAAGCAGCTCAGTTCAGACCATCTGAGATAAATGTGCACAGGCTGTAACCTAGGATTGATTTTTATTCTGCATTTTTACAGCGTACCATTGGCTGTTAATCTTGAAAGGCATCAACTGCTAGGCATTATAAAATTATATAAGGCCTGTATGACTAATTCTGAAAATGGGTATCCCTTCACTTCTCTTTGGACATTAAAACATCTGCAGCATTTAAAAATACACTGAAATCAAAGGTGCTTTCATAATAAATAAATGCAAATTAATTGATGGTGGATTTGAAGTAAAAAAACAACAACAAACAAGCTAAAGTGTCACAAGGTGGATGGTTGCGATAGTCATTCACACTTACATAAAATCCTAATTATATGTAAGGATCATTATCACTCAAAGACTCACAGAGCTAAAGTTGATATCAACGCTCATTAACTCTCTCTCCTCTCCTCTACCCCCGTTGTTCTCTGCACTAATTAAAAAAAAACCACCACAAGAACAAGCATCATTTTAGCACCTACACAGAAATAATAGAAAAATGAGATAGGACAGTCAGGGCAGACAGCAGTCCTTTTAATCCTAGAATGGCTCAACCTGTCTCTAGGACATACACATTTCTCTCTCTGGTTAAGAAAAAAATAACCCCACAAAAACAGCTAATAAAAATAACAACCCCCAAAACCAAACAAAAAACCAGCCAAAACCCAAAAAACAAAACCAAAAGTATTTTGCTGTGGCCAAGAAATAATCTAGGTCATATTAGAAGGTCAGAAAGACCAGGCACTCACATCATTTATACTGAGCCAACTCTAAAGAAGGAAAATGGATTGAAAGAAACCACAGCATGGCTATAAAGCAGGGGGCAAGACTGCAGCACAATCTTTTACCTCAATAAAACCTTGACTTTTAGTCTGAAAAATAGCCTCCCTGAAATATGTTGACAGGATATGTTCCTGTGACTGCTAGCGGGAATTTTGTTTAAGACCTCTTTTATGGGCTAATCTTCTCAGAAATTGCTTCTCTTCTTGGAGTGTTGTCCTGTCCCTCCCCCATCCTTGCCCCCCCAGTTTTATGCACATGTTACATTGAAGTGAATGAAGTCTTTATGGGGAACATGGTGATGGGATGAAGCCAAGCAAAAGCTCCTTGAGACTTATCCCATGTGTGTGTTTAATTCGGAGTGCTGTGAATTTCAGGGCAAATATAAATTTAAAAAAATATGTAATATTTCAGTGAAAGAACAGAAAATATATGTCAAAACATTTTGACTGCTCATAACAATGACTACTACAAGATGCAGTGTGAGGAATAACCTGAGTTTAACATTGACCCACAACAAGAGAGGGAGCAAGAATTTTACTAATCTCTGAGAAAGCAACACTAAATGCTGCAGTAAATTGCATTTGGGGGCTAAATTCTCTCTTCCATCCAATAAAGAGCATTATCAGTGATGTCTTTAATTAGGTCAGAGCCGTCAAATGGGCAGGCTGAGAATAGGTGAGGAGAATGAATAAACCAAACTCTAACTGGTTGCAGCAGATTACCAGAAAAAATATCGGCAGGTTTTTCTAGGGTCCAGACCTAGCATGACAAATATCTTGGCACTGAACTAGTGAGTGGAGGTTGTTCATCATTTTACAGTAAAAGAGTCAGGAGAATGTATTTATTTATTTATTTATTAAACCTGATGAACACATTAGCTGTAGGGGCTGGAATCTCTAATAAGGTGAAAATTCTTTGGCAAATGGATTCTGAGAGATTGATCTTAGCTTTTATCTCCTGAGAATTTATCTCTGAAACACAGCTATATATATATATTATTATTATTTTGATATGCCTTAGTTCAAAATAATGGAATTTATTAACAGAAGTTACTTTTTATTTATATAACTTGCAATCTAAAGAATGACTATGCAGTGTATGGCAGAATATAGGCAAGGACATAATTTTAGTAGGATTGCAGATATTTTGGTATGCATTTAGTTGATGAGGGGGATGCATTTTCAGCATGAACAGATAAAGGACATTTTTATGATGTCTTTTCAGGATTGAAAGGACTGTACAGCTGAAAGTAAATTTCAGTTCATAAACCTCACTCCCATTTCCCTGATGTGAGTGATCTAGAAAAAGCAAAGCTTATGTTTGGCTGCTGAAATAGTGTTCTACAAATACAGAATGAGGAGTTCATCTTGCTTAGTTCCTTATTTCCAAGAAATCCAAGTGCTTCTGGTATTACATAAATCACTCAGGACACTACAGCTGAAATTACTGTGCTGAAGCTTGATTAACACTGTTCTATAATTAGTTAGAAAGTCAATTCAACATTTATTTCAAGTGTATGAGGGAGAAGCAACTTCATGAATAGATAACAGGGCAGGCATACATTGTCTGAATGCATTAGTTTAAAAAGGTGTTCTTAAAGTACTGTTTTATTGAAAGCGTGCATTTGAAGATCCTAGATTATTCCATTTGCAAGTCAACACATTATGTGCGTTACACTTGTATGAAATTATTATGCCTTGGCTAAATAAAGGCCCTCATCCCTGGTGCTTCACTTTTATGAGCCTCCTACATTAATGTGTGTAAAGGCACATGGGAGTGAAGGAAAGAAAGAATTCTTTGTACTTTCAGTGTTTATTGAACCACAGTTTTTGGGTCATTTCAAAGAGTAGGCACAATCTGAGCAGTAAAAACATAAGCAAAATCTCTCTTTTGAGAATTTTCTTTTGAGACTTGCCAAGATTTCCTTTAGTATAATCTAATTATTCTGTCTTTCTGACAAAGCATGAAATGAGGACACAAAGAGTTCTCAACTTGTGGGGCACTGTGGGGCTGTTTAATGAATTGTATAATAAAAAAACATCAGAATGCAAGATTTATAGTCAGTCTTTAAGGATGTGAAAAGTCAAAAATGTTTGAGAAGGGAGAAACAGGAGCAGAGAAGGTGGAATATAAACATTTTGCCTTTAGCTTTCTTCTGCTTACATTTCTCTGAAAATTCAAGCGACTGTTTGTTATCAACTGAATGTTTTCCATGTTATAATTCTTGCCAGTCAAGGCTCTGGCTGGACAGGAATGGGAATACTTAACATCAGTGATTTCTAACATATGGGGTCTAAAAGTTGGATTTAAAGACTAATATCAATAGCTATAACCTTTTTTTCTTTCAATATCAGGTAAAATGTTATTGAAAAACCTATATGAATATAAAATAATACATCAATGCTATATCCTACCAAATGCAAACTCCAGCATTTCTGGAAATGATTTAGAAATTTTATACACGTACATACTTGCCGAGGTTTAACCCCAGGCAGCAGCCAAGCCCTATGCAGCTGCTTGCTCACTCCCCCACCAGGGGCATCGGGGAGAGAATTGGTAGGATAAAAGGTAGAAAACTCATGGGCTGAGATAAAGACAGTTTAATAGGGAACTGCGAAGAGTTTAATAGGAATTATGTACACAAATAAAGCAATACAAGGAATTAGTTCACTGCTTCCCATGGGTAGGCAGGTGTTCAGCCACCCTCAGGAAAGCACAGCTCCATCACATATAATGGTGACTTGGGAAAACAAAAGCCATCACACCAAACATCCCACCCTTCCTTTCTCTTCTCCCCAGCTTTATATACTGGGCTTGATATCGTATGTTCTGGAATATCCCTTTGGTCAGTTTGGGTCAGCTGGTCCTGGTTGTGTCTCTTCCTAAGGTCCCATGCACCTCCAAATTCCCTGCCAACCTGGTAGTATGAAAAGCAGAATAGACCTTGGCTCTGTGTAAGCCCTCTATATTATCAACTCTGTGTTCACCATGAATCCAAAACACAGCCCCATACCAGCCACTGTGAAGAAAATTAACTCTACCCCAGCCAAAACCAACACAATACTTTGTAATGCTCCTTAAAGAGTATAGAATGTATTTACTGAAGTACAGCCCCTCCCCCTAAAATTATCAACATGGTGTTTAGCATTTCTGTAGAAACTCTTACCAGCATACACTAACTTTTCTCACTGTGTAATCTTAAATCTTTGCTAGCATCTTTTCTGTCATATAAAATGTGTAATACTGCATGTATTTCATGGATCAGTCTATTTAATTTCCTAGTTCCCCCTCTTCAGTCTCGTATCACAGAACCACAGAATAAGCTGAGTTGGAAGGGACCCACAAGGATCATCGAGTCCAACTCCCAGCCCTGCACAGCGCCATTCCCAGGAGTCACACCATGTGCCTGAGAGTGTTTCCAAATGCATCCTGAGCTCTGTCAGGCTTGGTGCTGTACATCAAACCACCAAAGCACCACTAATGATGCCTTTGCTAGGGCCTGTACTAAAAAAGTTTATAGTCAAGGACACCATGTAATGGTGTCTTTTATAATGGGAGTTGCTTTTATTGGTGCATCCAGGACTCAAGGGTTTCATCTGCTGGGTCTAAATGGTGTTTCATATTGGGAAAAGGATCAGCAGGCAAAATGAACAAGTAGGATAGCAGTCCCTGGAATTCACTATTTGACATAGTGTGCTGATGTATATTTATTTTTAGTGCCATATTATGTCATTATTCTTATCTTTTTATATATAGGCCTTATCCTTTTCCTTTTAGAATTAATGCAGTGTGGAAGTGGGCATTTTGTTTATTGAGCCCTTGTAATTCCGTACAAGGATTTCTGAGCGTGTATGCTTACAAATGCTGCAGGGGTGACCAATTTTTATGAAAATACATCACTGAGGAGCCAACATGCCAATTTCAAATACTGCAGGTGTTATAAATGTAAGTGAGAACAGCAGCTAATTTAAATAGCTTCCCATTGCCAAGCCATCTTCCACCCTGAGAGGATTCTAAAGCACATTTTGCCCTAGAAAAAATGATGTTGTTTGCTATTTTTCTATGCAGCTGAATTACAAATTTCTTCTTTAGCATAGACCAGAGGGGAGAAAAGCAAATATGTGGGATATTGGTATCCAAAAAGGATTTTGGTAAATAGGCAGACAAAAAGTGTTCTCTCAGTGGTTGATTATGGTCACATTCACATTTTTTACTATACACTAGGTACCAATAATGTGCTCAGAGCTATGAAAAATACAACTGCTCCCTACTCCTTTAGGCTAGGAGTCAGACAGCATAAATACTAAGAAGGAAGGATGTTTGTGAAATGTCTAGAGAAAAAAATAATTGGAGTGATTATGCTTTAATAGCTGAGTTCTGTATGGTTTCAGTGAAAAATGCCACATAGCTTTTTAAAGACAAAAAGTGTTTTATTACCTTTGCAGAAGATGTCACTTCTAGTAATGTCATGCCCTCACTTGTCTTGGTGGGCTGAATAATATGATTTTCAGACAGCCATATAAATTTTCCCAGATGACACGATAGCTGTCCAATTTTCTCAAGTTTCCACTTAGTACATGGTTAATAAATCATTTATCAATGATAATATAAATCAATTATATTTCTAATTGCCCTTTAATAAATGAAAATATATACACTAATGTCCAACTTAGTCCATATTTCTTAATTATTTATGCACTCATGTTTTTAAATGAGTGCAGTTTGCATGCCAAACTCCCGAATTCCAGCCTGAAATAACTTTGAACCCATCCATGGTCCATGACATAGGAATCATGGCTAAATAAGCAATGTACCTGATGTCCATGGTTCTGGTTTGAGGTATTCTCTCCCTACTTTTCTAGAACTTCCATGGTTTATTTCCTGGGGTCTTGATGCTAACTTTGTATAAGGATTTATGGCAGTTAATTTTTGCATCTACAACTTTCTTAAGCTGTGTGAAGACATGAGAGTGAAATCTGGTCTCACTGAAATCTCTACCAAGAGTCCATGAACAGTTTTTCCTCAGAGTTTAGGTGAGAACTCTTTATGCAAATCAAATGTCTCTTGAGACAACAAAGTCCTCTGCCTTTGATGGGAGATAATTTTTCCCCCAGAATTTTTCAGCATAGTAACCACACATAGTTCCACAAAATTAACATACAATGTCTGAATTATCTTAAAGAATTCAATAGTAAATTTTGTAAAAGTAACTTATTAAGGTATAAAATGAAAGCCAAACAACAATAAAAAAATCACATTTCTGAAAAATGTGAAGAATAAAACTTTAGATTAGCCAAGGCACATCTGAAGAAGAACGCTATCATCATTAATTATTAGTACAAGAACAGCAAAACCCTCACCTTTTTGTTACAAGTCAGTTCAGCTCACACAGGATCACAAAGTGACTCCTATATTTCTTCATTTTTGACAATTCCAAATAGGGTCAACAGGACTGAAACCTCTTTCAGCATAGAGGGATGTTTTGTTTGTATTATAGTTTCTCAATCTACTAAATAGTAATCCACATAGGAAAAGAAAAGATACTTTAAAACTTAGAATGAAGGACTTTGTTCAAAAAATTACATTTTTCCAAACATTGACTTGTAAAAACTTAGATGCCCTGTCTATCACTGTTGATTGTATAGGGCACCTAAGGAAATCAGTTTTATAGTTGAAGGCACTGAGCTTGGTGCCCAAGGTCTGAGGAGGAGCAGACTACATGTACACAATAGCAACAAAGAAATCAGAAGGATTCTCAAAAAAGAGACAAAATACCCATTTTATATTCAGCTTAAATCCAACTTCTGACTGCAGTTGCTTCTGAGCAGTTAGCTTAAATATTTTCTTATATCACAATAACATTCTAGAACTCTGTAGAAATGATTGCCTGGGGTTTATTTCCATTGTATTTAATATATAAACAGAGTGGATGTGCTGCCCTTGCTGTTGGTTCCACTGTGTTTTACTCAAACTTATGCTTTTGATAGAGTGAGACACAGGTCTCTCCAGCAAGGTTCAGTGGAGAGAACTGGTGGCCGAGATAAAGCAGGAATAATTTGGAAATGTATATTTTTTAACATAAAGGGTTTTTAGGGAAATGTATTTTTACCAGGCTCCCATCAGTGGTGGTGTGTCAGGCCATAGCTTCATGTTAAACAAAGAAGGCAAGTTTTAAGAGACGTTGAATGAAACAGACTTCTCTGGACCTCAGTGGTTGTGAGTGAATACCAGATGACAGCACAGGGAACTAAGCAGTTAGTGGAACAGCTTCAAGTAAACTAAAATGCTATGGAGGTGTAACAAAATAAATGGAGAAGGATTAAGCAGTCTCTATTCATTTGGTATTTGCAAGAAACAGTAGTCATAAGAAATTAGAATATCATTGTCAGCTTTTTCAGAAAGCTGTTTGAAGTTGTCGTGAACTTCACAGCTGCCCAGAATGGAGGAGAGCAATCTTGAAAATGTATTACATACCTGTGAGCTCTCGTTAAATAAGAAACATAAGAGGGACAGTGTTTAGTAATACTCAGAGAGAAAATGTCCATCTTTTGGCTAAAAATGGGAGATAACCTCAAGAACACTTGGAGCTACAGTGAACCAAATCATCTGAGAAATCACTTGAGATTGTCCCCAGGATAAGGAAGCCCTGAACACTAAGGATATATATGTGAAGGTTCTTTCATTCATTTTCCCTGGAAGCATTTCCCCTTTCTAATTAACAGCTGCAAGAAGGGTGAGTAGATTTCTTGCTAGGCATGTTATTTAGCAGAGAAAAAGATGAGTCTCACTAGTTACGAAACAAAGGAAAACCAGTGAAGTAGCTTACCTAAGGAGTCCTGAAACAGGCAGGTTACCACATGCTACAGCACTTAAATTTAAGAAGTACTAACTCAGTGCTGCTGATGTTGAGACTTGGGAAACAAGAGCCACAGAGTATCTCGGAAGCCTCAGAGACAGGTGGAAAACAGTTAGTAAAGAAAGTGTTCACATTAGTTTTCTAAAGTGATGATGGTTTAGCCTGACCTCAAGAGAGGAAGGGAAATTGTGCAGTGGTGACATTAAGACATGATGTGGAAGCTGACACTTCACCTGTCCAAGGGAGAAAGCTAATCATTGTGGCAAATCCATGCCTGTTTATGAAGTTCATCTCAGTTAAATTCATGAGGGAAGATTTTTGCTCTTCTACAGGGCATATGTGTGGAGTAACTGCATTTGCAGCAATTCTGCACTGTCTTGACACACTGAAGTCAAGGGTTCACTCAGTGTTGCCACAGCTCATGAGGATCAAATTATGTTGTTCAGAGGCAATCAACTGTCTTCAGACTTAGGAGTCTAATGATAAAATCTTCTGAAGCAAAAATCCATCATAAAATAGTTAAGAATTAATGTCATTGCTGCAGAACTATTTCCATACACCGAGCATGTTCTGAAAATATTATCTTCCATGAAAGCTCACCTGCAAGGGGAATCAAAAGAAATCACTGGAAAATGGGAGAAACCTACCTCTTGCCATTAGGAGGCAATAGAACTGAAAACTGACCTGGGATAAATAGGAAATGCAATTTTATTTATTTCTATACTGTGTTGTCATCTCAATCTGGCCTTGTTGCATAGATATTTGGACAAAGTGTTGTTATAAGGAAAAAATAACAATGTATTTGACTCTTGGTATAGGATAATTCTTGCATAGAGAACCAAATCTCTAAAGCAGAATGACTGATGTCTGTCCCGTGGTGATGGGTGGTTTAATTGCATGGATCTTCACAGTACATCATTCAGCTGAATCTGGAGAGACTCCTCAAATTACCATTTTTGTTCTCTTCCTACAGTTCAGCTGACCACAGTCCTTTGTGGCCACCTCAGTGCACGTAGAACTCATTGCTATTAATACATGCTAAAAACTACGCGCAAAGCACCTCTTAAGGACTGCATTCAGAAGACTCAACTTGTCACCACGTCTGCATGAGCAGTTTCTACTGACTTTTACAAATGTCTTATCTATGCCCGGCCTGACGCTTCTGCAGTAGTGACACTTTGGGGCAACCCACCACGGGTGTTAATCAGCACATCCAGGCACACGAATTGGACTAGACACGGGGGAATTTGCTGTGGGGCAATCGCTGCAACCATTCAAATCTACCAACTGTAGGGCTGCTGTAACCATCTATCAAACACTTACATGTGAAGGGTCGGTCAGTTTTCAGGTTGGTCCCTTGCCTCAAGCTGATCTATTATCTCACCTATGCACATGACTGACTGGGGAGTTCCTGAATCCCTCAAGGAATTAAGTGTGCACTGGGCATTCATACGGGCACTGATCCAGAACCCAGCTGCACCACAATTATAACATAAGGGCAAACTTTATTTTTGTACTTTGAACTCACTTTCAACTAAAGTCCTATAGCCATAGCCATTCAGAGAGGTCATATTTTCAAAATTAATGATAAATATTCTGCGTAGAGTTGCAGTGCAATTGTTCTTTGAATTTTTTTTAGATCTATTTCTACAAGTTTGACTAAGAAAAGAGAGCTAGAAGAACAGTGTCTCTTGAAAAGCTTGATAGGTGGAAAGGTTATTAACTGAAAAAGACAAAGATTTATGGGATGATAGTTCCTATTTTAGTAAATGGTAATTAAGTTAAAAAAAAAAAAAGCAGTATTGATATATTTGGAAGATTTCAAGAGCAGAAAAAGAAGAAGAGAAGTTAGTCCAATAAAAATATGTAACAAAATGAGATAATTTATTTAATAAGACAAAAGAAATAAAAATCTTTTTACTAATTCACAGATTGCTGCCAGGAATTAATAGCTTGCTTGCACATAAAATATTTAGAGATGGCAATGGAATAAAGTGGGGGCAACAGCCTTGACAGGGAGGAAGCCAACGAGACAACAAGCTTCCATGTTTCTGGTTTATGCAAATCTGCTGTCTCCAGCAAACAGGGATTAACTATGGACAGTAACAATAACGATTGTTATTTGCGTAGTTTTCTTTTTAAGATGAAAAGGCCTAAATTGTTTAAACTCAATGAATATGAACACATGTCAACTGCTCTTAAACTGTGAAGCAGCTCTTCAGGGCTACATCACCATTTACTCAAGAATTAAAGAGTTACAAATGAGGCAGAAGTAGAGCAGCTGGCTTCCAGGAGGTGGCTTGATGTTAGTGCAGGCACAGTCCAATTCTAAACCAGATCCAAAGTACAAATCACATTTACTTGTTTGTGTAGGCTAGACTATTGTTGTTGCCTCCTGGTTCCATTTCTTAAGGCAGTAAAAAGTTGTATGGTTTTATTTGAAATATTTATAGTGGTTTTGAATATGGCAGAGTTTTATTAGAATACTGTAATTTTCAGAATGTTCTATAAAGTTTCATCATGTGCCCTGATATTAAATTCTTGACTGACTATCTCAAAATTTTCATTTACCTTAAAAATTCTGTTTTGACTTGATCAAACTTCCAGTGATTATGAATCTGATTAATACTAGTCCATGGTAACTTGTTTTAGATCTGAAGCTACTTTTGCCTCTGAAAAAGAGAGTGAAGCTGTACCCCCAAACCTCTGAAGATGTGTACACCTGTGCTCTGTCTGTGGAAGGTAACATTCTCTGCCTTTGCTCTCATGTGTGACTGAAAACACTGAGGATGATTAAACATGCTTTAGATGTGACACAAAATACTTGGGATCAGAGTGTTTTTAAACTGTCTGCAGATGCTAAGAACGATTCTGGTTAAGTCCAGGTTATGATACCTGCCATAAAATTGGTCTCTTCAGTCATTGATAATAGAGGTATTTTTTTAAAACCAGATTTTTTAGGACCCCTTGGAAACTCTAGGAGAGCTCTCATGTAAAAGACTGCATGAAGTAACCTGGATTCCAGGCCGTTTGTATAACAAAGTAAGCTGCTAAAACTGGTTTGGTTTTTTTTTTTAGTGAAATTTGGATGACAAATTCTTCCTTTTTTTTCCTTTTTTTTTCTTTTTTTTTCTTTTTTTGTGAAAATTCACTCCCATCAAGTTTTAACTGGTTAGAATTCACTGCTCTATTTTTAACACTATTTTTACTTAGTCTGTCTTGCTCTGACAAGAAATGGTACTTTAGACCAGACAAACATAATTTGACTTCTCTTTCATCCTTTCTTCCATTTCCCTTTCTACTGACTACTCAAATATTTCAAAAAATTGTAATCAATTCAGTAAGAGGACTGAACTTTGTTTCAGCCTTCTTTCTTTCCCTTTCTTTTGTTTTCTATTTTTGGAAACTTTTCCAAAGGTTTTGTTTTGTTCCTAATGAGAAACAGATGCATTTCTAAAGCATGTCTTTCTCTTGCCACTTGGGCAAAAATCTGGTTTGAGGAAAAGCAAATGTGTCCATCCTTGATCAGAGGCTTTCTTGTGTTCAGGATGTGAAGACAGGAATAGCTCATAATTTTATGGGAATTTGAAAATCTGAAGATCAGTAAAACTAATTTTTTGTTTTCTAAAAAAAAGATGATGGACTTCTGCTCCTAGACATAGGCTTTGGTTTTTTTTTTTTCCATATATAAGGAAGCCCATGCCCACAAATTATTAGGACTCACACAGCTAGTCCTGAGAACTTTACCAGAATAAGACATGCAGGATCAGACCTTATGATTTATTCATAAGTTTCTACTGTGTTGGGTTTTCTTTCTAAAGTTAATTGGAATTAGAGTCCTTACTGATAGCGAAAGAAAAAAACTAATTTATTTTAAGCTAGCTTCAAACTAGGTTTTTAATTAAATGACTACTTTTTTCTCACCACAACTTGTCATCTCAGGTAAGAAGCTATGGGTACCCCCATCAGAGAGAATGAAGTATATTTTTAAAACTAATCTGACTATCATTTAAATTTTGGTTCAGACTCCCAGTCCAGACTCTAGACTTCAGTATTCTATATAGCCCTGAATGAAATCTCTAAATCTGAAAGTCTCCACCATCTATTCTTTGTCAGAGACTGCTGCCATCAGTTGAAGATAAAAGTAGTTATTATGCATAAATGAACTGAAAGAAGTTGATTTTCCACAGGCTTTAATATCACAACGTTTATTAGAAATATAAAAAAAATTGCTTGTAGAGCACTGCATGGGAATTAAAAAAAAAACCCCAGAAAATCACATTCTCAGATCCAGCCAAATCTTTGTTATTCATGCAGAACCTAAAATTACATACACATATATTAGAAATACATAAAGAAGTTAACTGAGTCTTGTAAGCCGTGAAGGCCATCACCTTTGAAACATCTAGGACTGTTCCATAGTAGCAGCTTTAATGTCCCTCCTTCCCTCAGTGAACCCTTAAATGAAGGCAACAGACAAGTATTTAAACTATTTGTTATCAGGTGTGCATGCTTGTTACCGTTTATTGCCTTCAGAAACTTCTGAGACAATAATCATCACTTAATTAAAATAGAATTTTGCTCTCTCATACCCTGTATATACACAATCACTGTGCAATATGCATCAAGCTTTCTGCAAAGAAACATCTCATAGGCACCTACCAGAAAAGCTTGTGAGGATTAAATAAAAAAGAACAGTTGGCTTATTTTAACTCAGTGGGATCATTACTGAGCTATGAAATTACTCAATTAAAGGAAATTTAAATGTACTGTGAAGCCTATGCATGTCTTTATTCGGCTAGCAATCATATAAGAAATGATCGGGAGCCATTATTAGGAATCTTCTCTCCAGAAGAAGCAATCACTATTATTTGGTTTATATACAACACAATTCCTCCACAGGTGGATGAATTAGCCGTGGGCAAGTGCATGCCAGAGTGTGTATGTGGGATCATCTAGGTTGTTGGGCAAGAAGAAGCAACAGAGGACCTAGAAAGGAAACTGCATTTGGGAGTGGAGAACGCTCAGAGTCACGATTCCAAGGTGATGAAAAGACAGATGCTTCCTATGGACTCTGTGGGGGTCTTATTTCCTGCAACCCCAAATGCCACTGGAAATTGCTGGACAGAGATTAAGTTTGGAACAACCTGCAAGGTCACACTAGCTATGAGGGATGTAAGTGTTCCCAAAGCATTTTATTTTGATCTGCCAATTGATCAGAAACTTGCCGTGCTTAGAAAGCTTTTCTAACTTGTGTTCATTTTGACATATTCTCCTTAAGAAAAATAGCAGACACATTCCTCTCAAGGCTTTGGCTGAATTTAGGTCCTATCACAAAGTATTTCACTTTTTTTTCCAGGACATTATTTACCCTAATTTCAGGTATACCTCTTCTGAGAGAGCCATAAATCATAGGTCCACAGTTTCAGTCCTGAATACTTAAAAACACACAGCTTAAAATACATGCTGGTCATTGATTTGCCAAATTAGAGGTCTCCTGAAAAACTTCTGATGTTATGTTCCTTCTCTCTTGCAGTCTATCTTTGCATTTGAAAAGCACAATTAAAGTACTATTGAAGACTGAATAAAAGTAATGTCAATAACATCTACTTCTATAAATAAGTGAGAAATTGTTTCTGCTGAGTGCTCAGGCATTATAATGAACTGTAGAGAAGAAATGCTTAGCTCCTTAAATGAGCTTTGGGAGCACTGGAGTACTAGCTATTAGAAACTGAATTTACCTTAAACTTAACCCATCCATGTAGGTTTGTATCATGAAAGCTAAAAACCTTAGACCTTAAGGTGGGAAATGGACACTTATCCTTCTCATTATCTGCATGTGCCTCTCTTTTCACAGAACCGTTGTGAGACTCATGAGGGCCAGGGCATAGAGCAGGAAGGGTTCAAATCCCTCATCTTTCGTTTAGCTGTGAGAAGACAGGCACTGCCATCTAACTCTGCCTGATGACTGCTGCACCTCCTCTCAGCAACTGACAGACTTGTAGGAAGCTGTAACATTTTGAAGCTGGACTGTCAGAGGGATCTCTGGTTACTCTCTACCCTTCAGAGGAGTAAATTTTCATATGGTCAGAAATTTGAAATTCTTTTGGCTTTTTATTATAGAGGCTGCACCCACCTGTTCCGCATAGGTGCTACATAGGAAGAGTTCCTGTGCTTTTCTGCTTTTTGTACACATGCAGAAAAAGGCATAATCTACCCCTAGACACTTTAATATTCAGTCTTGACCTGTAGTGAGACTACAGATTTTTGGCTGACCTCAACAGGCATTGTGCACCCCACAGGCAGAACTGTGCTCAGTCTGTGTCATGTCAAGGAAATTGAGTTTAGTCACACTTTCTTGTGCTGCTAGTAAGTCCTGAGTGCTTCAAAACTAAATCTTTAAGAGTAGGCATAGGCATCTGAGATGTTTTCAATTGGGTTGATGGGATGTAGGATGTAGTAAGCTAAAGTGCTTTCTGCTTTATACATATCTTCATAGGCTCATGTTCCATTGTAGTGTTTGTTTACAATAAAAATCTTAATTATTAAGTTATTTTCTTTGTATTCCACAACTATCGTTGGCAGCAACAATATTCTTAAATCTATCATCACCCAAAGCAGGGAAGATGCTTTATTGTTTCCCTTTGTTAGAACTAGAAAGATATGTACTGTCAAAAAAGAAAGCGTTCTCAAAATGAAATATTTACTAAAGAAAAAAGGGAAGAATTCAGTAACAAGTTAGCTCTAAACAATCGTTTCATGATCAAACTCCAAGGACCTACTTTTAGATTTGTCTGCATTGATCTGTACTGGTGAAAGGCTACTGTACACTTTGAGGGGTCAGGGTGTTTAAAGAAATAAGCATACTGAACCAAGCTTTGTTTATTACCAAGCTTTATATTCTAATTTTAAGCACTACCTTTTTCTTCTGTTTGACCAATAGCAGGTAATGATACAGATGTTTTAAAATACTTGCTCTTATAAGTCTCATTATATTAAAACTGTATAAATTGCTAGTTTTGCATGTGTCCATTTGGTATGGCACCTTTTCGAAGTAGTTACTGGAATGGAGTTTTTCTGAGTAATCTAATTTTCAAGTTATTTTGCATGACTATTAGGTACAGCTAGCAATACAAGCACAAAACCACTCCCCTGATTTTAAAAGAAACTACAATTGAATTGAGCCTTACACGTGTTTATGTGGGCGCTCAGTTTGGAATATTCATGAGAATTAACTTGATCTTGTATTCACTATTTGAACATCAGTTGTGAGTATTTGCTTTTCCTCTTGTTGAAAACATCTGCTCCTGCTCTTGCTGATGCTGCTTCAGCAATGATTTAGGTTTACTGTTGCTGTAATCAAACATGTTTTAATATGTTAATTTTAATGTTGTATGTGGACACTCTAAAAATGTCTTTAATTCTGTGTCTCTAGACTTAGAATTTGGTTTTTGTTAACAGTATCACTTTTATAATGAAATTTTAAGTTCCAGTAGTCTATTGGATGTTTTAATACCCAATTAAACCCTTGTTAGCCTTTAGACAACTGTAACATTTTCTCTGAAACTCTGGCCCGGAAGAAAAAAAGGTTACAACTTGATTCTGTAATAATTCTCCATGAGACAAATAAAAATTTTTGTCTTGAATACACAGAATTTTACTATATGCTCATCATTGCAAAAGAGAAATTTTAGTCCATCAGAATTCGAAACTAGTGCTTTTAACTTTTTGCTTTATCACAGGAGAAAATGGGTACAAGAAACACCATTGCCAGATATACTTTTATTTAAAAATGCGATTCAGATTTCCATTTCAGTATACAGAGAGGCCTAAAAGCGAAATGCTTTAAAAATGCCAGTAACATAACAACTTTGCATTGTACTGCAGATAAAAACTGAGACAAAACTGACAGTACAGTTGATGTTGCAGTGCATCTGCCCTGATCAGCTTTACCTTCTCTTGTGTACAGTGAAGTCCTGTTGAAAAGCTAGTCCACAGTAAACATTTTAACTTGCAACTTTAACTGGTGTTGAGCTTTAATAAATCATTGTGTTTTCTCTAGAATTACCAGGAGGTACATTCCACCCCGTACAATACAGATCAAATCTCTAATAGTTGCATAAATTTGCTCCTTCTTGGTTTGGTTACGAGACAATCCAGGTGGACATGAAAGATAAAGTCTTAAGAAAAATGGAAATAGGACATGATGTGTAAGTTACTCTGTGAAGAAGATGACTGCAGACTTTTTATCTTCTCACTCATCCTCAGTTCTTTTAATGCCTCATAAAGCTTCTACAGTACTAAAGGATTCCCACAGGTAATAAGGAAAACTTCAGCCTTTTCTCTTCTTGTTCTGAGAACAAAATATTATTATTTACTGCTTCTTTTAAAAGCATGTTGTGTGATAAGGCATCAATATAAAACCCTCTCTTACACAAAGCAAGAAACCACAAGGAGTGGCTCCGCAAGACTGCTTCTTCAAGCAAGAGTTGATAACTTGATTAGCAGTAGCTGAAATAAATATTCTGCAGCTGAGTGCAAGCAAAGATGCAATCTTATATCCTGAATCTGGAAAACTTTTTGTATCAGCTAGAGACTATATTAAAATACACTACTTGTGGTTCCCATTTTGGCACTGAATGCACTTCGTCCAGTAAGTACTCAGGTATTCAGAAAAAATATGTCAATGAAAGCACTTTGCATACACACGGATATCACTCTTGGAGAAAATGTTTCGCATCCAGGAAAACAGCTGAATTAGCATATCTGCATGACAGGCACAAGTGACAGATTGCTTTCTATACAGCAGTTGCACGGCTCGCACTGGCAACTCTTTGGTATGCAACAGAAGTATTGATCCAGGAGCCACATCACAATCAATCAGACTCTCAGAGGACCGTGAAAGAATTGCAAATGCTTAAGTTAAGTAAGCACACAGTAAAAAATTTTATTGAAATAAAAAGTGAGTGTTTTCAGCTGCAGATAGCTATTTTTAACCCTAAATTGCTTGAAAAAATAATTATGTGAGCTTAATAACTCTTTCAAAATACTGAAATAATAAACCAGCTTGCTAAGGGTGTTGTTTTCTAGTAGTAATGTCAAAGTACATCAGAGTAACAAATCTCATAAACCATTGCTTAATTCTAAGCTTTCCTCAGAATAAAAGGAACTCTTCTACCCTGAAAATCAAGGTGTGAGACCATTCTAATGCAAGGCAGCAATAAATATGCATATGTGTCTACTCCGCTGTCTCTGTTAGTATTTGTTCTGTGGGCACCACTTTTATTAGTACTGGGACTTCCTCTACACAAAGAACCCCATGCTGAGGTTGCTGTAACTCACTAAAAATTGCTGATACTGTCTCTTGCTCTGCCTGGTGCCATCAGGGTAGACTTACTGTTCCTTTATCTTCTTCTTTCCACCGCTAGTCCTCTACCATCTTGTTTTATTATTCCAAGAGCAGTCTAGGACACATGCCTCATAACTCATAACTCCGCACTCCACATGGTGTTCTGACACAGACAAGTCACTCTTCCATAAGTGCACATAAGTCTTTCTCTATTTCCCCCCATATTAGGTCTGATTTTTGACGAGTGTGGGTAAGTTCCAGGTCATAGGAAGATATTTTGCTATTAATCCTTCCATACCTGTCTATTCACAGGTGCCTTCTCTATTACAATTTATAATGCAGTTTTTAGTGGAAATTGGATTTTTTTTAAAAATACCTGTAATACAAGTGTCACCTTTCAGATGCAAATTTATAAGAAAACTAAAGCTCTTCTCTAGATGTCGTATATTCAAGATTGTAAGGAACTAAAATTTCAACTGGTGTTTCTAGAAGAAAGTTCTATATCTCATCTGTAGACTGTCCACTTCCAAATGACTACGCAAATTATTTTCCTGGACATTTTTAAAACTAGACACTGCTTGATATGTTATTGTAAGCTACTTTAAAAAGTCCTCTAAAAAAAGCAATCTAAGATTTGATTCATCCTAGTGGGTTTGAACCATTACCTAAGGTTTCTCCATACTTCCTCTCAAGAGCAGGTCTGCAGATCAAGGCCTTCCCAATAGTATAAAATTATTTCAAAGTCTTACCAGAGATAATGGGAACTGAAATTCAAAGCCTCAGACACTACTGTGTGCAGCAGTAAACTTTCATTAAATGTACATTAATAGAACAGCTTCTGTAAAGTATGATAGCATATTTCCCATAAGCAGGTCTAAAATGAATAAAAGCAAAATGCTATTAACATGTGTTGGAGTGCTTAAAAGCATTCCTTGTTCAAAATCATCATGGCAGAATTACACTTGCCTTCGAATATGTGATTAAATAAAAGCTGATGTGTGAGAATTGTTTGTTAAAATGCTTGTCTAATCTGTTAAGTGTTGCATACAGAGAGGTGTACACAAAATTCCATAGGCAAGAACTGCACCGCTGCACTCCTACACTTAATTTTCCTTGGAGGCCTTAACCTAGCTCTGGTTTAAATAACCACAACACTTTACTCTCTGAAAACTAACACAGGACACATGCAGAACACATTTTAAGATGCTGGAAATTTCAGAAACTGAGGGCTTGAAGGTGACTCAGATGATAATAAATGAAAGCTTCCTTCATGTCTGTGAGGTGTCTCACTCATATTTGTGTTTAGGTATGTGACTCCCAGGAGCTTTATCTGCATCCCCAGCGTTCACTGGTCAAAGTACCTGTGCAAGCATCCTTATCCCAGTAAAAGTGGTCTCTTACTGCTACTGAGCAAGAGACTATAAAGTGAAACTGCTGATGCTTAAAACAGTGATGACCAAGAAGGTCCACTGGGTAGCTCAGTATCTGCAGTAAGTTTAATCCAGTTCTGCTAAGGTGACAGGGATGTTATAAAGCAGAATAATGTTATACTGACTGCATAGCCCAGGAAGAAAGAAACGATGTACTAGCCCACCTCTTGGACAGCTTCTGGAGTAGCTTTGTGAGTCACAGAACAGCCAGTCAGAAACTAGATAGAATCACTCAGACAGCTGGTCAAGAGAAATTAACCCAGTGATAGGAAAATAGCATTTAATGAGCCAGTATCACCTTCCTGTCTGTCAGATCATTTGACCTTCTTTAAAGACTTAGAGGCATAGCCTGATACATTAAGTTCCTTGAATGTGAATAACCCAGAACACAACACAGAAAAAGCCCATATTTTATTTGCTGAAAATAGGAAGGCGAGGGGGCAGCTGAATCACTGTGAACTTTAGTGAGGTCAGTTATTTTCCCTAGGTAACTGTAACTAGGTTACATGGTAAAGAATATCAAAACCTCTGGAAAAAATGAAAGGATGACCTGGCAATCTCAGGGCATTGGAGCATACTATTGATTAAAACAAAAAATGAAAAAACCCCCACCCCAACCCCTCACCAAAAAATGGAACAAAAAAATTTAAATGTGTACACTGAGAGCCAAACTATAATGGGGTACAGAGGATCAATGTTTTGGATGCTACAGGGATATGACATAGCATGTCACAACATCTATTTCTCATTCAACTAGATAGTCTTGCTATATTTTTCCTTACAAGTGTGGCTTTTCATGTTTGAGATGCAAACTTGGTGCTCAGAACCACAGAAATATTGTTTGACCCACCGTGTAAACTAATCAGACACACTAAGAAATGTGCAGTGAACCTGGGGTTAAAGGAAGTTTAAAATGGTGATCAAGCTGTAACATTTTGTTTTATGTTGTATGTCTTGTTTATTAAACATGCTAATTTTTTCAGTTTAAGATCTGCTGAGATCCTGCTAACGCCTAACAGAAAAATCAAGGATAAAGCTTTGCCTGCAGATACTCAAAACCTGCCCATCGCCTTTCCCTGGGAAAGCAGAAATGCTCTGCTCCAAATCTTATTGTATGATTCTTCCCTATGTCAGCTGTCATACCCATTTCCTTGAACAACTTACCTCCATCGGTCTTATTCCCATTTCTAAACTCTCATATTTTCTGTTTTAAAAATACAGTTTGCCTGCAAATGGCTGTGACTAACAGCTTTATTAGAGGACTGAATGAAAAAAGAAGAAAAAAAAAAAGAAAAAAAGAAAAAAAGATGAAACCCTGAAGATCAAACATGTTTGCACTAAGTCTTATCAGTCTTGCCCTCAGGGCCACTTCACACATTTCTACTGTGTGTCTGCAACAGAGGAAACTGCTTTTGCCAATGACCTTTTTGAGTCTCTGACATATCTGAAATGTGCAGCAGAGCATAGCATTTCTCACCAGTAATCTTTCTTCCTAATCACAAATGGTTCCACTCCCTGTTCTAAGCCTTGTGGGCTCTCTCACACACACTCTCTCTCTCACACACACACACATATACATAGAAACACACAGAGTAATTAACAAATATAAACAAGCTTTTGCAAACTCAAAGCCCATTTTCTAACTCGGAATTCACAAGTAAATACTGGAAATCTATATTCCCTACTGAGCTGTCAGTTCTGTTTGCAACTCTGTATCTCTGGTAAATTAGGACTGTTTCAGGAGAGTTCCTCAAGACGATGTCCTCTAATCTGCCCAGAGATGTACATCTCTATGGTCACAGTGGCACTGAGCATGTTGCCTGTGCTCTATGGCAGTGCCTCAAACACTGAGCAAATATATATGCTCAAGAAACACACAGAACCCAACAGTCTGGGTAACTGCAAAACTGTCTGTAACGGGAAGATTTTTAAAATGTCCCTGGAGTATGGACTTCTGTTTGGAAAATATCTAGCTTGCTACTGGATTACTACTACAGTCTAAACAAGGCACCACAGAAACAATGAAATGAATCTCAAAATCTTACAACCAGAATCTCCTCAGTTTGATCTGAGGAAGATGGTCGGGGGCATAATTAATTGTACTACACTGTGATCTATAGTTCTTCATAAACTAATTTATTCTCTTCAAGTTTGCGGAGTAATACTGAGGACCAATGAAACTGATGAGTGTAACACTGACATTTATAAGACTTTTAACTTATGCAGTACTTTAACTGAAGTACTCCATTACTTATTATATGGAATGTCTCACACTTTATACATGAAAAATAACACTAAGGATTCAGTTTAGGACAAGAGCAGCAAGATATTTCAGGTCTGTTAAATAGGGCTGATGTTCGGATGCATCTCTGTGATCTAGCTGGAAAAACAAGTGGGAGACCTGATCTTTCACCTCACCCTCCCTGCATCCCTGTAGGCAGGCTAGGGCACCTCTCCTGGAGGATATCTGACTGTGCTGCTGTACACCCTGAAGTGCACTGTGCAGTGTTCATTCCCCCATAGCCGCATGCCGTGCCAGATGCTCTGTGTCCCTCAATGCAGACATCCCTTCCAAACGTGGTACTTCTTTCTTTTATTTTCCTCACATCTGTTTGCACCCTAGCCACAGCAACCAATGGTCTGTCTGAATTTCCATATCTTGGTATCGATAAGAGAGGGATGAGACACAGATGTTAGTTTGTCACCTATTCTATAAGCAAAATGGAGTTAATCTAACTATATTTACCCCAAATAAATTAGCATTTCTTCAAATCTGACAAACAGGAATTAACAAACGTATCTGGCCAGAGTTTTAATTTTCAAAAGGTTTTTAATCCACTATTGAATTAGCAAGCATTTAACAGACACAGTCTTGAATTTCAAACTCCCCTGACTATGATAGTAGTTTGGTCTGTGTTTGGCAGTATTTGCTTATGAAAGCTTTAGTTCCATAGGAGACTTTCCATTCCTCACCTTCCAAGTTGCAACGGCATAAACAGGATTGACATCTGGTATGTCAGATCTTATGTTTTACTGAAACACGAAATCAGTAAGATAGTCATATACCAAAGAGCACAGAGGTAACAAAACCACTTTAGCTGAGCCCAGCTGGTCCCTCACACCACCAGCCTGCTGGCTGGCAGCTCAGTTGTAGCTTTGAGGGATCCAGCTGACTCTCCAGGTTAGGAAAACCAGGACAGCTCATATTCAAGTCGTGTCTCTACTGACAGTATGGCTGTAGCTAACTTGGGGCACTTGTCTCTATGACCTCAAGTGGAAACAAGCAGTTACCACAGAAGGTACAAATATAGGCCATATATGTAGTAGGAGGCAAGAGACCACTTTGCCAATGAATGTTTTCTCCTTTCTTATGTGAATGTGTACACCAGTTGGTTTGTGCCCATCTCTAATACATCATTGATAAGCAGCTGTTACTTTTTCCTGCATGAGAATGTCAGACTCAGCCAGGAGTGTCAGTGCTTGCCAGTGCAGATTTGCCAACGGATCAGAATCAAATTTAACCTCTGTTTTTTGTCAATGCCCATGAAACTGTCAGATCTAAGGGGGAGGAAGGCAGATCACATACACACCACCAGCAGCACTAAGTGTGATTACATCTACAACCTAATAATACAGAAAAGTGATTAAAAAAAGGGACTAGACTGTTGCAACAAATGATTGACATTTTGATGAATTTGGAGTGTAACACAGGCTTCAAATACATAAATACACTAGTCAAGAGTTCTAAAGCATCAAATGGAATATTAAAGCTGAAATTTAGGAACAGATACAAACTGCTTTAAATAATACATACAAACACCTACTCACATACTCTGATTTTTTTATCTTACTAGGCAAATACAATTTATTTAACTTATCTCTAGAAATTATGTATTGATCTTACAAAAAATCTCCATATAACTTGGAGGCTGATTTTAATGATACTGTGTGCTCCTCAGAGCTTAGATAATCACATTAACCAATTTCTATTGAGAAAATAGGAAAGCTACAGGGAGAAAAGCTACAGACAAAAAGTTTTAAATTATTTTTTATGAATGCAGAGCTTGAGTTTGAAAAAAGGCTGAAAAATATTTTAAAAGATGGAAATAATGCAACATAGATTGAAGACAGAATGAAAATGGGTAAAACAGAGCATGCTGTACTTTCAGGGAGAAGAAACACTGTAAATAATGTTAATGATTTCTAAAATGGACTGGAAATTAGGCCTTCATTCAATACAATGTTATGGGGCTTTGGTACCTGCAGAGGACTGGAAGAACCATGGCTTGAGAGAGGAGTCTTAGCCTTTACCTAAAACATCTTGGAAACTCAGTGTGACTGGGTGAGAGAAAAACCACCAAGAACGGAAAGTGAAATCCCGGTTCCTCAAATCCTTGTAACATAATGAACCTGAGATACAACAGTACATGGTCTCACTTTGGGCAAGTGCTGAGTATGGTGCAAACTGGGCAACTCTGGTGAGCCATGCCATGGACCATCAGTGGACAAGGGAACGACAGCAGAAACTGCTGGAAAGCTACACCTCCATATCTCCAGGGGCTCCTCTCATTGGTGTCTGACACTGGTAACTGGATGTGGATGTCCTTGTTTGATGGTGCATGTGTGTGTGCACATGTGTGTGTGTGTTTGTCCTGACACAGCCAATCCCGTGCTCGGACCAGTTTAAAAATTGAGCTTTGTGGTGTCAACTTGTTCCATGATCATATCCTACCATCCTTGGTACACAGACTAGTCTCCTCCAGAAATAATAAGATATTTTGTTGGTATCTCCAGGAGGCCAGGCTTTAACCTCTGTTATCTGAGTAGGCAGACTGCCCAGTTGCAGTCTGGCCTCTCCTGTAATATAATTATGGGGAAAATGTAGATAGGTCTGGTGGCTATGTGTTTTGGATTAACAGTTAAAAATTAAATCCTATGTTCAAAAATATAGAAATACACAGAAATATCAGCCACTGTTTTTGATAAATAGTACTTTGAATAAGAGCTGACAGGATTTTTGCAGAGGTAAAAATGCACTAAAAGGTAACACTGTTTTGGCACAACATAGCACAATTTACAAGTTTCCATTACGCCACTAAGAATTATAATTTAATTATAATATAAGTCTGTTCTATTGAATAACTGCAAATGCATTAAATTGTGTAAAACATTAAACAACTGTAAATTCCACTTATCATTTCCATAGAAAATGCCGACATGGCTTCCCTTTCTTCTGTTGTGTCGACCTGACCTCTCAGCTTGGAGTAATTTGCAAACTTGCTGAGGAATTTTCACATTTAAAAATATCTGAAAATTTACTCATGACTCAGCAGCAAACATACAGGAATTCAGTGCAGGAGCAAGCTCCTTTCAAATAGAAATATATAATTCCACAGTACTATCCTGAGCATTCTTTGTCACTGGTATTAGCAAGGTGGAGTTCCCCTCACTGCCACCTCCGCCTCCCCCACTAGCCCACCTTCATGGCTCCTTTAGCTACTCACTTTATCAGGGAAATCAAAGGAATCTGCATGACCCCTCTGCCTTGCTGCTGCTGTGACTTTGATGCTGTCTGGCCAAATCTAGGAAGGAGGAGATGTGATTTTGTAGTTTCTTTGCAATCCTGCTCTCTCCTGGATGTTAGACTCTTTCACATCTGGTTTGGCCTCAGTGTTTCTGGTTCTGGGAAGTGAAGTGCCTCCCCTTCTGCAACATGTTTCCATCCCCTCCCTGGTCACTCATGCTCCCTATTTCAGGGCAACAGTAAACAGAGATATTGGTACTGAAGAAATAAAAATATAAATTTTACATATCTCATACCAGGATTTTATCTTTCTTTCCATCACTGCCTATTCACGCTACACGCACAGAAAGAGCTGGAAAACTGGAAAAAATCTATATCTCAATATGGCACTGAAGCTAATGTGTTGGTGTGCTTTTTCTCTAAAACTAAACCTATTACTCTGTTAGAATGTAGAAATTTTCACATTTATGAAAATAAACATTTTTCTGTTGGCTTGGCTCTATCAGAAGAGAGATGGAACGCAGAGGAATAAGGCAACTGAATAACAGTTTTAATAATATAAAGGGACAAAATAGGCAAGCCTGAAAGATACCAAGGATGTTGTCACATAATAGAAAATTATTAATTATGCAAATGGTTAATTAGGTATTTTGGTGTTGCGTCTGATTAGTAGCATAAAGGTAAAAAAAAAAAAGTAAGAGAAAGAAAGACAAGTGTTCTTCCTACAGTTCCAACTCAGACTTCATGGTGAACTCCATGAAGGAATTTTATTTGTGCTTTTTTTGTACAAGTGTGCAAAAACAGACAGAGAGAAACAGAACTTGTGCTGATGCTTCATTCTTTATAAACAAAATTTATCACAATGTAGTTTAATTTCCTGTGTCTCTGAGCCCTGAAGGAGGAACTTATCCCAGTTCAGAACACTACTTAAATATATGCCCATCCTCCTGCTGATTTCACCCTGACTAACAGCTTATATTTATCTCAAGACAAAGATCTTTATCTTAAGAGACAGATGGAAGAATAAGATTAAATCTGGGCTAGAATCACAAACATAATTTAGGTTGGTACTCCAGATTTCATCTAGTTGAACTCCCTGCACAAAACACATCTCACTAAATCAAGACCATCCCACAATTCTGGTAAAAACCAAGCAAGCAAACAAACCTCCTAATATTTGATTAGAATTTCCCATACTCTAGCTTGTGTCAGTTGTCCTATTTCCACGCACCTCTAGGAAGATTCTGCCTTTATCTTCTCCTCTTACAAAAAAAATATTTTATAAGACAATAGGTCTTAGATTAGTCTTTATTCTCCAGCCTAATTAGGAAGTATGCATTACTAAATCGTGGTCATATTGACCACTTGAACATCCAGTTCCTTCTCTCTGGAGCTGCTTTCCCAACTGTACTGTTGCAATGGATCTGACTGTGTTGGAGTAAACTTCCTGCACAGCAGCTCCTGCTGTGCTGTGGTTTTGTATTTGTGGCTAAACCAATATTGATAGCACACCAACTGGTTTGGCTGTTGTGGAACAGTGCTTGCACAGCAACAAGGCTCTCTCTTCCTTCTATTCTGCTCCCTGCTCCCAAGAGTCAGCTGGAGGAAAAGGAGTGGTTAGCAAGGGACACGGCCAGGACAGTTGGCCTGAATTAGCCAAAGAGATATTCTATAGTATATAATGTCATGTTCAATAATAAAAATGGGATTAGAGGAAGAAGATTCCTCCCTTCACACCAAAGCAGCTCTTATTTGGAGACTGGCTGGGTATCAATCTGCCTGTGGGTGGTGATGAGAGATTTTCTTTTCTTTGGTTGCTTTCTACTTTCCTTCACCTATTAAACTGTCTTTATCCAGACCCATGGGATTTCCAACTTCCAGTCTTCCTATTTTTTCCCCTGTCCCGCTGTGGGGTGGGAGGTGAACAAGCAGCTGTGTAGATGCTTGGCTGCTGGCTGGGGCCAGCCCACTACATCCATCCCAGGTGCAACTTGTTCTTGTTGAAATTCACAAGGAAGTTCATGAGATCCATTTCTGTCGAGGTCTCTCTGAATCACAGCCCTGTCCAGCAGCTGCAGGGTTCTGAACCTTCACAACTACTTCCAGAACTTAGATTAAGATAGCATATGTTCAAACTTGTTATCAACAACTTTTTGCAAATAAATGATTCAGAAAGATGAATAAATTAACTGAGAGGAACATAAAATGTGTCCACCAAAAGAAAAACATGGAAGCATCTGAAGGAATTGTTGAACAAATGAAATATATAGTTTAAAAAATAATGAGAATAATACTTTCCAGGTAATGAGCAAATCAATTTTCTCAAGACTATAAATTCTTGACACGCATCACTTTAAGACAATACCTACAGATCTGAAATAAAATTAAAAAGAAAATAAGCCTATATATGTAATTATTTTAGTTGTTTTTCAACAGCGTTGTTTTCTTTTATTTATAAGGCTTTCTGAGAATTACTCCTTATTTAAGCCATAGTGTTATATAATTTGATACCCATAGTGGGTGTGACTTGGATTGATGTTTTCCATCCTGTATTCCTGGTTGCGAAAACAGGCTCTCTAAAACTTGTAGGAATTATAACCTGTCTTTTGCTTTGGGCAGCTAGTTATTTGGGGTAGAAGGAAATACATAAGATGGTCACTCCTTAAAATCTTCATCTCTAGCTGGTGACATAGTGATTTGAAAAATGTTCTCACCTAATGAGCTGAAACATGCTGTAGCTTGTGCTTGCTGCTTTGGTAATAAATTTTTCCTCTAGTTTTACCATTAATGTAATTACTGCTTTCCATTAACCATTCTCTAACAAATGAAAGTCCTAATGATTTCACAAAAACTAATACAGCATGAATTGCAAAGCAGCCCACACAATAATGGGAAATTTAATGCTTAACTTTTAAAGAATTTTTTCTTTTGTGGGTAATATGGAAATAATTCTGTATGCATTATACATACCTTCAGGATCAGAAACATTGTTCCTTTGCAGGTCAGGTTTACCAGCTTACAACAGGAATTTCTAGAAGGAAAAAAAGATTGCAACATATGAAAAATTAAGCTCATGTTTATTCCAGGACTGTGCTGAAGGCAGTTTTGCCTGGTTTAGATTTTATTAAAAATCTTTTGGTTCCTGGCTATGAAACCAGTTCTTAAACGTGATCAGTCAAGCTGTAGTCCCTGCTGGGACTTTCTCAGAAGGTGCCACACTGCTCCTGTTCATGATTCTTCTTCTCCACCCAGTGTTTTTGTCTTGCAACTGGACGTCAGTGTTGCTGTAGAAAGCTGTCCAGCATGTTGTACATACAGTTGATAGCTGAAATTTCATTTGTACCCTCTAGATATGATTTTTTCAGAGCAGTGTTATAATTTGCAATAAAAGGTTAATTACTAATTACAGTTTATCTTGTGTGTATTTGTACATGACAATAACTGTCAACACATAAACATCTATGACTGGTTCAAATGCCAACAAAGTAGTGTTTTACTATAAATATTATCCACAACTTCCACATCCAAAAAAAGCAACACAAGCACAGTCACCTAGTCCTAGAGATGAGTGTGATCCCTACTCTAGAATGATCTACTGAAAATGCAAATACTTTCTGTAGGAGATGAATCTGATATGTTCCTACTCATTTTGGATCTTAGGCTCTTCTTTTTGGACAAAAATTTATAAGATAGCAGTCTGTTGTTAGCTTTATTCCTCCTTCATAAAAGATCCATTGTAAATTTTAAAGAATTCTCAATCTTCCTGTATATTGTAGGCATTTCTTTTGTCTCTTACTTCTACACTTGTATATACCGGCTCCTTTACAAAATATATTTCATTACGCTTAACTTTCAAAGCCACAAAGTCTATCAATTGATTTTAATTTTCCTCTTTACTTAAGTATACAAATGCTAATAATTTTTCCCTTTATTGCAGCCTGAGAGTCTTCCTAGACCATCTGACTGTTTATTTTTCCCACCATAGTATATCATAAAATATCAAATGAAGTCATTCTTTATGATCTTCATTATACCAGAAGATTCTAGCAGGTCTAATATTAAATCTCTGTCTTCTATATTTTTTGTTTTCCAGGAGTAGGTCAACACTTCACAGTCACTTTAATTAGTACAAGATCTAATTGCGTAATTAACACACTAGCTATATATCCTCCTCAGATCAATGCTATGGAATATATTAATAGATAGATGGTCCTGGAAGATAATGATTGGACCTCATAGAATGCACTATATAAAGAGAGAGTGGTATCTCAAAAGGCCAGTGTTTTGCGCTGTCATCTATTTTATTGTTCCTCTGGAAAGAGAACTGTAATTCTCCTCTGGAGAATCATTTGGACTGTTCATTCAAGATGACAGTCTACATTGGAGGTGATGCCTATGTAAAGAAATCCACAAAGCAGCATATTGATCAGGTGAAGGTACATCTGTTACCTGGTACTGCAGCTTGCATAGTGGGCCTGCTAATTAAAGCATCTCACCCATTCTTGCTTTTCTGTTCAAAATGAAACCAAGATGGAAATTAGTTTAGCAAGTCCACTTAGTCTTAAATGAGAAACTATAACGGCTTGTTTTACTTATCCCACAGTAAGCTACCACTGTTATCATGGGCTTGATTACTTCCAAGAAAGGGCAGAGGCAGTTAGAGTCTCAAATAGAATGGAGATGTACAAAATCCTAGCCATGTTGCTTCCATGCATTATTCCCCCAGAGGCACATACGCTGAGGTCAGTGTGGACTCTGCAGGAGGGACCAGTTTTGAGAAGATTGGAACTACGTCACGTACAGAGGGGCAGATGCCATTAAATGGTGCCATGTGTCACTAACAGCAATTTCAACACTGTGAGAAGAACCAGAAGGGTGAGATTCTGCAGTCTACTGCATGGCCCAACTGATAAAAAAAGTAGCAGTGGAATACCTCAGACATGAGAAAGAAGAAGAAATTCTGTTGCCACAGTGTAGACATCCACAACGTAGACGAGGGGATTCCCTGAACAGTCACAACAAAGAACTTAAAACCTGAAGTTCATGTCATTCTATTGCAGATGAACTTGGCTTTAGGTTTGGCAATTTTCCCCAATGAAATATAGAAGTTGTTCAGATAGATGACTAGCTCAGATAAAGATGACTACACTGTAGATAGCTAAAGTTGGAAAAGATAAATTCCAGTTAGACTGAGTGTAAAACAGGATATGATGGAATTCTACAGGATTTTCATAGCTCCAAAAATATTCATAGTTTCTATAGAGGGTAGTAGAAAATTCACATGTGAGAAAACAAGATTTGGATTTATTTTTGGCAACTGCTGTGTATAGATGACATACTAAGATAATACTGAAAACCCTTGTTAAATGTTGCATCATTACAGTCTGGCAAGTAAATCCTAAGTCATAGAAAACAAAACACCTCATGAGAACTCACAGTGTGAGTTGGCACTAGAACAGGCTGAAAGAAAGGAAAAATAAACAAATTGAATTTTCATATGTACAGAATTTCTCCTCTTTCTCAGAAGTACAGAGGATTACCCAGGAGAAATATATTTCAATATGAGAGTAGTTTATTCAGACACTAGTGGAATAAAATATAAATTGAAAAAGAAGCTGGCATAGTAGGCTTTTTTTAAAATGAAACAAAAACTTAAAAAGTCAAAGTATGTCTGTAACAATGTCAACTGATAAAGGAAAATGAACTAGTGAAGTAGAAAACTCTAGCATGACAAATTATAAACTTGCTCAACAATTTGCAAAATAAAAGCGAAACACCAAAATGAGCAAAAACTTGTATTAGAGAAATAAAAGGCAGTATAACACAAAAGGTAGAAAATTGTAAAACTAAGAAACCTTCCTCCTTGAGATATGCCTCAGTTCAGTGATTGTCCTGGATGCTCATCAGAGACTTAGCATTTTAATCACAAATAAGAGAGGGTGGAGTTCTATCTACCTTGAATTACCTTACTATTCTCTTCATATCATGTGCTTTGGTGATTCCAGGCTAAGAAAACAATTATGTGTAAGTTGATTAATATAATACATCAGCCTGAGGTTCTAATAGAGAAGGGGGAATATACGGGAGAAGAAAGCAAAGAAGCTAATTATATTTTGTATTAGTGTAGACAGGAAATATCTGGAGAGGAGACATTAATGGTAAAGACTTAGAGTCACCCTTTGTTGTTGGGTGAGACTAGTAGCAATGAAGTCAGTAGCCTGGTTTTATTCTGATGTGTCTGAGATCATTTTATAGCATTCAGAGTTGAGTTCAACATTTCACTGTGTATTGGGTTTCCATGGCCAGGTGTTGGTAGTGGGGGACTACAGGGTGAGAAGCTGCAAGAAGCTTCCCCCATGTCCAACAGAGCCAATGCCAGCTGTCTCCAAGATGGACCTGCCACTGGCCAAAGATAAGCCTATCAGTGACAGGAGTGGTGCCTCTGGGATAACAGGCTTAAGAAGGGGAGAAAAACCTGCGAAACCACAGTGGGAGAGAGAAGTGGGAATGTGTGAGAAATGGTGAGTGAAAGAGGAGGCAGAGGAGGTCCTTCAGACACCAGAGCAGGGATTCCCCTGCAGCCCATGGTGAAGAACATGAGGAGGCAGTTGTCCACTGGCAGTCCATGGAAGTCGGTGGGGGAGCAGAAATCCACTGGCAGTCCGTGGAGGACCCCATGCTGGAGCAGGTGGATGCCTGAAGGAAGCTGTGACCCCATGGGAAGCCTACACTAGAGTAGACTTCTGGCAACACCTGTGGACCCAGGTAGAGAGTCCACACAGGATAAGGTTTGCTGGCAGGACATGCGACCCCGTGGAGGATCCATATTGGAGGAGTTTGTTCTTGAAGGACAGTATGTCATGGAAAGGACCTACCCTGGAAGTATCTCGTAAAGAACTGCAGCCCCATGGGAAGGACTCGTGTTGGAGAAACTCATGGAGAACTGTCTCCCATGGGAGGGACCTCATACTGGAGCAAGAGAGGGGTGTTACGAGTCTTCCCCCTGAGGAAGGAAGAAGCAGCAGAAATTAACTGAGTAACTGATCTCAGTCTCCATTCCCCAAACCCTGTACCCCCAAAAGGGAGGAAGTAGAGAAAATTAGGAGTGAAGTTCAGCCTGGGAAGAAGGGAGGCATGGAGAGAATGTGTGGGGAGAAGGTGTTTTAAGATTAGGTTTTATTTCTCATTACCCTACTCTAATTTGATTGACAATAAATCAAACTAATTTCTGCTTGTCAAGTCTGATTTGTCCATGATGGTAATTGGTGAGTGATCTGTCCCTGCCCTTATCTAGACCCATGAGCCTTTCATTCTATTTTCTCTTTCCTGTCCAGTGGAAAAAGGGGGTGATAGAGCAGTTTTGGTGGGCACCTGGTGTTCAGCCACCATACATGGATTTAGGTATGCTGCAAAAAATCAGGATGGCTTTACAGACAGTACTACAGTTCATGCATTGAAAACTGCACAAGTCAGGCTGTGCTCACTAGCTGTAAGAATCCTATAAATTCCTCTGAAATAAAAAATAATGCAGTTTTTTGTAACTATGGCAGAACTGCAGATATTTTCAGACATTTCTGAAAATTGTCACTATGAAAAGTTCCCACCAGATTGATTCTCAATTTCAGTTGAAATCTGTTCTGATGTTTTCTGGACGTTAAGTATAGGAATACCAAGTGAGTCGTCTATGAGAACAAAAAAATTCCTTATTTAAAAATTTTCATAACAAGTATTTGATGCAGGTTTATTGTAGTTACATTTTCCTACAAGTTTTAAGCATTGACCTGATTCCAAAGTGCAACTGAATATTCAAATGAAATTACATCAGTTTAAAAATTCTACTTCTTGAAACTCTTGCATCATTTATAAGCAAAATAATCAGGGGAGAGCTGTTTTTTAGAGTCTGATCTAACTAGTGTGAATAGCTGTAATTTCTTTTTAAAGGAGTAATGTGTCAAACTCACCAAAGGATCATTTTTATTTGTGCAAGAGGAAATGAAGGTGGACATTTCTATTAGCAAAAACCTATTAGATTGTCCAGACTGCAAAATGCAATTCTTAGTCAATGGCTGTAAATAAATTCATCAAAAATAATGAAAAAGAAAGCCTAGCCAGGTCAAATAAGAAGACTGGCTCTCTTTCAGTTACGTTTTTCTAAGGACATAATAAGAATAAATCCACTCCCTCCCATTTATGAAGTCTCAATGAGAAGCAGCAGCAGAATATCAAATGTTCATGACAGGAAGAAAATACCTCTTATGAGATGAATAATGTTACTGGCAGGAAAGTATGTATTTGCTGAATTAGCTTCAATAAAAGAACATTTACATAAAATCATATTAATGGGTTAAGGGTGTTTAACATTTCTGCTTTTGCTGGATCCTTCTGACAAAAAAATGGTGTGTAATGAAAATGTGTGTTGAAGTTGTTTTGGAATCAGAGTAATATTGGTCAAGTTTAACTCAAATGTTTCAGTTTACACATAGATCTGTGATGGAATTACAGTCTTGCTATGAACTATTAAGGGTGCATTATTCCACAGTTTTAATTAAAATGGCATAAAACTTACAGCTTGTCAGCATAAGAAAAATTACACTTTGCTTTTCTAATGCATACAGAGATCTGTATTTCACTATCTTCCATATTCCCTGGGTGCTGCTGTTGTCAATGACAGGAATTTCTGAAGTGTAAAACAAACACAGGAACACTTTATTCCTCAGTACTGTCTGTTTCACTGTCTGAGTAATTCCCAGATGACTCCACTGCACTCTGAGGGGATATATTGGATTGGATTTGGAACTGGAGAACAGCCGTATGACTATGTTTGAAACCAAAAAAGTTTCATTTCCGTTGCTGTAGTCCTGCCTGAGTATCTCTAATGTTATGCTATAAGTTTTCGAAAGATATTTTTCAGGGTTTTTTTGAGGCAACTTCTGTAGTTCCTCTGAATATTGTCTTCATTTATTAGAAAGTTCTAGCTGAAACATAATTGTTTGTAGGTAGAGGCATTTGCAGAAGCAAACAAAAACTACAACAAAGGCAACAAAGATAAATTTCATATAATTCCTATGTAAATTTGATAGTACGGAAGGAATCAGCAATGCATGGGTGTACAAAAATCACCTAAAACCTCTCCAAATGGACCCTTTCTGCCCTCATCCATTTTCTCATATTTAAAAAGCACTGGTCAAATTTTCAGCCATAACTGAGAAATTGATCAGTGATACACAGGTGATAAGAAGATGACTGAAAGTACTGCACATGAGTTTTTCCTGATTCAAATCAGTGTTGTTCAATAACCTTCTATTAATCACCACTTGTAAAATTCACAACTACATCTGTTTTGCAGAAGGGCTCTGAATGTACTTTATTTGACCAGTCCTGGCTCCTAAGCTAGTAGCTGACAGAAGTGCTGCATCCAAACTGTGGGGCAGGATAGTTTTGTGGTGTTCCCTGCACTTCTGGTTCTAAGCCTTTGTTCGTGACTGTAGGCGTGTCAAAGGGCACTTGCTGCTGCATACTTGTGTTTTCATCCCAAACTAAACAGGACTATGGAAAAGCAGGAGAAAAGTGAACTAACCTCAAAGAAAGGACAGTGCACTCCTGGGTCTAATCCCAACAATTAATCAGGATGCATCTGGTGTTTATTTCCAGGATTGGAGGCTGGGGAATGTTTTCAACTTTAATGGCCACCTACTGCATCAAAGTTTTCTCTGTCCTTTCTAAGCTGCCAGATAATTCCTCTTTACAAAGGCACTACTATAACAATATGTGCCTGAGATGCAATGGAGGTACCCAGCACCAACATTTGTCCTTGGTTTTCCAGAGCAGAAACAGGTCATAAATCAAAGACAAATATCAATGGCAATTGCTAGTCATGTTCTAAGCAGAGCCTAATTTCTACAGGGACTTTTTACTGAATACTCAGGAAGCAAAAATTCCTCAGCAGTAAGACTCTTTCTTTCTAGTCCTTCTTCTGTTCTGAACTCTGAATTCTCCTTTCCACATCGATGATATCCCAGAATTTCAAGAGCTTTTCAGAAGTATGTTCCCTTTAATGATGAAATACTATATATAATCAGTCTACTAAAAATAGAGTAAATCTGATTCCATAGACCTTAAGAAATTAGTTCCATGTTTCAGCAAAGTACATATTTTTCACTGTTTCTGCAGTCAAACTGTAGAACTGTTCCACTGAGAACCCCAAACTAATGCACAGAAGGATATTTTCATGAGTTTAGCAGTATTATTGGTGCTAGCCAAATTAACACACTTAAATGTGGTGTAAACTATGAAGTGTATGGTGTTACTATACATTATTTCTCTTTATGTTAATAAAAATGGAAGCTTCATGAATGGCAAAGTTGGCCATCTAAATTTCAAAGGCCTTGCCTATTGAGGGAAATATCTTGTGAAGTTTATAATAATTGAGTTTGGTTTTAAAATTAAGATTGTATCAAGAAATAATTCAGTATGACATTGATGACTTCCGATAAATTTCAATGAATTTAAATATCTGCATTTAAAATAAAGGCATCACAACTGAAAATTACAATTCTGTGTGTTCTAGGCAATTATCTTGCATTTACAAGGTCATCTGCTCAGTACACTATTCTGCATGTAACTATGTATATATATAATAATTCAATTTAATACAATTTTAGCAGGACACGGTTACATGAAAATACTAAGAAATGGTGATAATGAGGTCAAGCTATGCAAGGGGCATATGAGTTCATATTTTCTTTTCTGATTGTGATGAGTTTAATGTATCCATCAACATAAACATCACCATCTGCCATGGAACACAAAGAATTTGAAAATAAATCAAGCATTATAATTGTTACATTTCCCTTTGCAACTTATTATGGTTTTATACCTCAGGATGCTCCCCTGATGCAAGACATCAGTACAAACTCTCGAATCATTTTACTATTTAAGTAATAGGTGTTCAAAATGCTGGTGGATTGGGAAGTATCAAGCCTTGTGCACTTTTAATTTCTCCAATGCAGCATCTTTAGCTTTCTGTTTTTGAGACAGTATATTCAGGAGAGTTGCAAAGGCAGTAGTTAAAAACTGCCAGAAGCTACTGTAGGAATGAGAGAACTGACAAAATTATTTCCAAACAAGTCTGTCGACTTCTTAAACTCTCAGAGTTACAATGGAGATTGCTAAATTATCAACTTTTCCGTAAAGTGTTATTTGCACAGTTCCTTTTTCTTCATTATCTTTGTTGATTCTTCTATAGAAGCATTCAGCTTAAATCATAAAGTACTCTAATCTAAGATTTATTTCTTCCTGCAAAGGATACATACAGATATTATAATTTGAACAACCCAATATGTAGGATACCGAGAAAGGCTAAATAGCTTTCTAGGTCAATTTCCTCCTGACTTGTGGCTAAAGACTACTCAGAATCCGTTTTCTACAAGATTTCTTTGAGTTCCTTCCCAAACTGTAACCACAAAAGACACATTCACTTCTCTGTCAAAACATGTCATCAGATCAGTCATTATTACAAACTGAGATTTTTATCGAGGAAACTCATCTATTAGCCTGTCTCTCAGATGATGCACAGTACATAGAAATCATTCATTATACACCTGTACATATCTTCATATACTTGTAGAGGAAACCATTTGTAGATTCAGATCATCAGACTGGATAGTGTGTGACGCAAAAGGCTGGCTTTGACATAAGGGCTCATTAGAGCAGAGCAGTACAACATTCCGGAGCTGCTACAGTTTTTTAATTGATATTTGCTTGTTTTTTTCAGTTTTAATCTAATGTTTGATGCTAGAGGAAAAAAAAGGTGATGTGTATTACAGAATCATAGAACGGTTTGGGTTGGGAGGAACCTTAAAAATCATCTAGTTGCAGCTCCCTGCCATGGACAGAGGCACTTTCCACTAGACCAGGTTGCTCAAAGCCCCATCCAACCTGGCCTTGAACACTTCCAGGGGTGGGGCAACCACAGCTTCTCTGGGCAACCTGGTCCAGTGCCTCACCACCCTCACAATAAAGAATTTTTTCCTAATATCTAATCTAAATCCACATTCTTTCTGTTTAAAACCATTCCCTCTTATCCAATCTAGCATATCTAGCACAACATTGTCTTTTCAGGAAGGATCAAGTTAAAAATACTGTTCTTATTTTTTAACAAATTTTATGAAGTGATTTTTAAATGACCATAATTAAATATTAGCAACAATAAAGTGAACATATACATGTAATAACTGACCATTATCTAGAGACTTCTCCCTGTCTCTTGTTCAAATAAGTGTGACTTGTTTAAATTATTCTGTAATGCTCTTCTGTCTTTTGGAGTAGTTTTTTTTTTAAACCAGTCATAAGTCACCTTCTGTCTTCAGTGATACAAGACCTGTAGTCCCATGCTCCAATATTAATCTTTTGTTTTATAGAGAGTGACTTCACAGATATTTTAAGCATAGTCATTTTAGACCAGTTTGACAAGACACAAACTCTTCTTGATTACATGTAAAGCAAATTAAAAGAAAAATGTAATCTACTGTCTCTTAACTACAAGCTGTCAAATAAGAAAAGGCACCTATTTAAATTTATTCTTAGATACCTCCTTTTGAAAAGAAGAAAAGATAATAAAGACAACAAAAGAAATAAAGGAATACTAGAGAGCAGTGATGAAAGAGAAGTCTTAGAGAAATAGCTTATTTGGCAAATTAAACATTTGCACTGGTATGGAGCAGATTGTAGAACAGAAAATGGTGAAATCAAGATGATCAAGGAACTATCATATACATTAAATAGTTGCATCTGAGAGTATGACATTAGAAAAATTAGATTCATTGAGTCCCAAAGACAGATGGCACTAACAGATGAATTCTGTACTTCCCTTTAGATGGAAAAGAAGAAAAATGCATATGACAAGACATTGTTTGAATAATGCCACTGACTTTAATAAAGTTACTTGTGTTATGAATTTAGTCCCTGGGGATCTATTTATGTCATATCTGAAAAAAAGTTAAGTATATCTAAAAAATAACTTAGGTACTTTGAAAGTAAGGTCTGGCTCAGGAGATACCAGTAGTTGTTGAACATTTTGAAACAATGAAACAGAAGAAAAAATCAATAAAGCCTCAAATGAAAAGTGAGGAAAGAAATGGGGAGGTTATAATTTGCTGCAGTAACTCTGACATGAGGTTTTATACTTGGATTGGGTTTTTTCTAAGCTACTCCAAAAAAAGATTCTCCATCCAGGCAGAAAACAGCAGTGAACAGCTTTCTAAAAAATTCACTTTTTGTTTCCTATAGCTTTTCTAAGTGGCCTGTAGCTAGAAAGCTGCTCCTCTTATTTCAGTCCAACTGCTTATGAGAAGCCTGAGACATTGCCAGTCATTGCTGGAGAGTTGTGGCCAATGGAGTTGGGAGCCCCCTAAGGCTGCCCTGTTTCCTTCTGTGGGGCAGTTTGGAACAGTTTGTAAGTCTGGGCATGACCTAAGAGAAGGGCTCTAGGGAGGTATTTGGGCAGGATCATGGTTTCACAAGCAGAGACCTGTCTTCTGGACTGGAATTTACATTGCAGCTCAATATTGTTCTCGACACCTGTACACATAGAAGAGATTACTGGATGTTTTTGTAGAGATTTGTGATGAGATTTGCATGTTTTTTACTTGCTTTTCTAAATTTGTCTTTTGTGTTTTTTTTAAGCATCAAGTCCGTGGGAGGGTGGGGACTACCCTTCCGTTTAGGCACTGTGCTCGGACAGGAGATGGCAGAGATGGAAAGGTAAGAGAGGCTAGAGTCACCGCACTGAGCTGGGAGTCCACAGCCCACGCTTAAATAAATAGTGCAGTCAGGAGCCGAGAGACAGCATTTAGCAGTGACTTGGATCTTCCCAGGGGCCAGAGGATGCTGCAGTTCACTGCAACTCCAAAAATTGTTGAGATGCCTGGAAGCAAGAACTCACCTTTGAGCACACAGTGAAGAGAAGAGTTGTGTACATGTCTTACCTAATTTTTTCTGAGCCAGTTTTCTTTGATAGTTTAATCTCCAGGCTTTGTTCAACCTTATTAGGCTTGCTTTTGGGTTTTTTTTTTTTTTACTATTTAAGAATCTCATTGGAGAAATCACAGAGAAGAATAATTCTGCCTGCAACCACTTTAAAACTGTGGATTTTTCAGGGTCCTGCTCCGAAAAAGCTCAGGTGTCCAACAAGAGAAAGGGCTCTGCACTTTGAAAACAGGTTAGGACTGTGGACCTCAGCAAAATGAATCTTGTGCAAAAGTGCTTATGGCTTCAGTGAAAGAAATAACAGGAACTTGTTGAAGCTTTCCATCCTACAGAAGGTGTTATTTGTATGGCAAGAGCTGGTAGCATTGTGGTTTTCTGAGTTGTGTGGCATTCCAAGTTTCATATGCTGTGTAGGTATCATTCAACTCTAGTATCACTTACAACTCTGAAGAGCAAAATGAAATCATTGTATTGTTCATGCAGTATTCAACTAAAACCTTTTTCTTAGCATGCTTTTGTGTTCACAGGAGTGAGGGATAATGATGATAAAGCAAGTAAGAATATTCCTTTTCTAATAGAATTCTTTTGGCCTCTGTTATCATGTCAGCAGTAATGCCAAGGAGAACTGAAATCTCTGTTTTCTGCAAGACACTCATAATATTTCTGTATCAAATTTAATTTTAGGGCTCTGACATTTTTAAGCCTAAACGATTTGCCAGGTTTGCTACCCTAAGATTTGTAATCTTAGTCCATGCAGATTCAAATAATTTCATACCATTTCTGAAAGGGGTTACTGATTAGTACAGTCATTTTGTCCCAGATTTTTTATGATGTAGTTCTTAAATAGTAGAAATTGTACATCATAGGAACTCTGAGAAAATTAATTTGTAACAGTTGCATCATGGACTCAAATTGATGTTATTTGGTGTTACAAAATAAAATGATAACACTTCTTAGAAAATTGTAATCACAGCAACAGGTAGTGAATTGCAAACTAGCTTTAATTTAAAATAAATTTAAAGAAGGATGTTTTCTGTGATGTGGAGATCACTACAAGTTGTTATTGATAAACTTTACTCTTTTCTAAACTTGACGCATGCACTGCAGGACACCTGAAGTAGCTAACACTGCTTCTTCTCCATCCTCCTGTCTGGTTGGTTGGTAGACCTTTCTGTGGGAAACTTCTGCAATTTCTCAGGGAAATGCAGGCTTCTTTAGGCTTCTGACAGTTTCCCTGTAAATTCTATCTACTTGGATCTCTGTCATTTTTTTGTACAGCTGAGTCACGTAGCTTTACTAATTATTCTAATAAATTCTGCATTAGTAGGCAAATAAAAAATTGATTTAAAACCACCAGCAAAACTCTAAAATATATTTGATTTCATTTCTTTTCTAGAAAAAAACCCATCTAAATATCTATTTGCTGTGCATACTATGTTGCCTGTGGTGGGATTAGAATTTTTTTAATGCTCAGTGGTAACTTTCTTATTTTGAGAATATAAGAGGACAGACTCCTCTCCATGAAATAAAAAATAGGGGTAAAAAACTTTAAGAATTGTAGAACATGATCTGATTTGTAATAAACATTTTTACACAACCACATTCTCTTTTTTATTGAATGAAAACAAGGAAAGCTATTTTTGCAAATGACCTTGAAGAAACCAAACAGTACAAAACAGGGGCAGTGTTTCAGCTAAAACCAATGGCATTTACTAGTTCACTCCCAACATGTCTATACAGGTAGCTTAGTCTACTCATGATCTCCAAAAAACCAAAGAAATTCCCCTGCTGTATATCTTCCGGGAAGTACTGGGTTATGTCCCAATCTGTGAAAGTCTGTGGAAGTCCTTGCAGATATTTCTTCCCCTTAATGTTTTTCTGTTTATTATTTTATGAAATATTTTAATGGGTTCGATGTCATCTACTTGTAAAAAGACATCCACTTAGATTTATCAGAATTAATGCTGGGACAGAAGAGAAGAGACATGGCAAATATGTTCTTAACACAAGAATATCATGAGATGTCTGGACAAGGAAATAGCATGGTGTAACATCTGGACATGGATTTTTTGTGTATCATGTCATTCCTCAACTGCATGAGGATGGATGGGTGAAGATGTAGCCAGTATTATCACTTTAGTAGTCCAAAGCCAAAAACAAAGTTTATCTTCAAGTATTTGTTGTACCACCTGCTCTTTTGTTGGGAAAGGGTTCTCTTGGTCACGTTTCTAGGTTTTACTAAACTAGTGAAATACTGACTCTTGCTGTCTTGGGTCGACTGATAAAAGGATCCACAAAAGTGTTATATAGCTAATATTTCTACACTAACAGACTCTTTTTAATCCCCTGTAAAATGGCAAAGCATAATTATACATAAAGAAGAAAACAGAACACTTTTATACTTGGCAACAGCTCTCCTCCTCCTCCCCCCTGATCCTGCAAACATGCAGACAGAAACATGGACAGTCAGCTCAGCATCAAACTCCTCTGGTGTCACCGCTTGCACTTTCTCACAATAAGTGGTAACTGTGTTTAAAGGACTGCTGTGTTCATTTACAAGATTCAGATTGCTTAGTCGTAATAAAAATCAAAAGAAAGAAAATACTTGGAATGTCAAAAGTTGTCTTGTTGCAGTTGTATAACATAAAATTTCTTTTGCAAATAGAAAAGAAATTTTATGTTAACATGAAGGTCCCTTATCTAGCATGTTGCAAAATATCAACCTAGAAATATTCGCTGTTTGCTAGGCCTTTATTAAATACTTCAGTATGTATCTTTCTCAGCCATATTTATAGATCTATTATGGGGTTTTGAGAGAATATGTTCTACCCCATAAGAAAGCATTTTCAGCATTTTAAAATTCAGTATTTATGCAGAATATATTTGGGATCCAAGGACTAAAGGGCTGTCTCTTTCTACCACTATACCTGCAACATATTTCTGCTATTTTTTTCTTACAGAAATATTCCTATGTAATGTGTTTAATCTTACTGACCTTTGATTCTTATTTTAAAATAAATTTTAGTAGCTTAATGCTAATGTCATAGCAATGCAGGTACTTACATGGTAGTAGTGGTTCGCATATTGCTATGTTCACTGACAATATCTGTGCTGGATATATTTTTCTTGTTGTTTTGTTTCTTAGTTGTTTTTATTTGGTGGTTTGCTTTTTTTCTTCTTTTTTGAACTAGGGCTAGCTCTGTAGATACTTTGACTATCCCCACAATGGACAGTCTCTCTCTGGAAATGTGCTGGTTTCTTCCAAACCAGTCCTTGAAGGATTCCTGTAGGAGACCTTTGGGGAAGGTACTGGAGATAAAGACTTTTTAAAAATATGATAGACTAAATTCTATCATATCAAAAGTATAAGTACAGAAGAACTGAGTCGTAGCTTAGCTTTTGTTACTCGTTTTCCTAGTGAATATTGGGAATTGCAGTTGGGAAATATTCATTCATATGCTATACCAGAGACAGGGGTTTGGAAAGAGGCAGAGGTGAGTCCTTTCTTCACATGAACAAATCTTAGTACTTTGTAGGAGCAATTTGATGCATTTGTGCCCATTTATCATAGAAAAAATAGAGGGTTGTGGTTAAACATGCTAATTTTGATTGAAGAAGTCAGATCTTTGTAGATTTCTAGTCTCAGTGGAAAAGCTACTTTTCAAAATCTAAGCAAAAACAGCTGGAGCTCAGGCACCTTGGATGTGTTTAGGAAGAACTTGAACCCTGTCTGTAGACTGCAACCCACAGACCCCTCCACAAGATAAAGATAGTTTTTATGAATATCCCTTTCAATGTTTAGTTATACATTGTTTCCCTCATAGGGCACTAAAAATCATGAAACAAGCTTCATTCTGCACCAGAGACTTATTAATAATTCTAAAGCCGTGATGCCTAACATGACTGCCAATCCTGATAAGCTTTGTGCTAGCTATGGTAGCTAATGATGCCGGTACCTGTGTCCTCCTCAGCTACAGGCAGCTACTCAGGCTGAAGATTGTGTGTGAATGGATCGTATGTTTCCTTGGATATAGGTCTGAGTTTAAGCCAGGAAAAAAGATGTAAGAGAAGAACATCTTTCACTGAGGTTTTTGGCTGAGTGGAAAAATAAAACACTCTGGAAACTCTTGCTTATCAAGACATGTTGTTATCTTCTGAATAAAGTAAGAATAACCAGCAAAAAATCCAGTGAAGTTTTCTGATATTTTCTTTGTTTTTGTTTCTCCAAATAGAAAGCAATTAGTCTTTTAAAATATATTTCAAATGAATGTGTAGCAAAACGAATGACTCTAATTTGGTATATGATAATATTTATCAAGCATAACGAATTAGTGGAAAAATTAATCTTAAATTTGTTTTTAGTTAATAGTTTTACAAAGCAAATAAGTGATTTGGCAATCAAACAAGATTAGCTGAATATGCAGTTGAATAAAGAAATTCTTTTTGTCAGACTTATCTCCTCAGATTAAAATCTTTCTTAATTTTTGTAGCATTTCAACTGCTCTGGGAGACATAGCAGCTCAATGCTTCACAGTTGAGGTGATAAAATGGCCTCTGCTCTTCATTCACATCATACCTGACCACATGCATTGTTTGAGATCTGATAAAGAACAAATTTGATTGTCTCAATTATTTTGCAGCCAAGTGCTAATGAAATTAAAGTCTCTATGCAGATTAACTGTGTACAGTAAGCAAAAGTACCTTCCTTGGTTTTAAACTGTATAAATAATGGTTTTTTGTTGTTTTTAATGTCTGCATTATGAAAGATAGAAAACAACTATTCATAACTGAATTTCTCTGTGCCACAGAAGGTTACTGTATGATATCCCTCCCTTCTGTCTCTTCTCAGCTGAAACATCCTGCTTTGTTTCATTGTGACTATCATGGGAAGTATTTCATACATATAATAATCTCTTTTATTAATCCTGGTAGTTTACAATTTTTTCTGGGAATGGGGGGAATCAGAAGAGTAGAATTGAAATTTGAAATATTCTATGTATTGATTAATTCAAGCTGTTCTCAGAAAAAAATCACAGAATCATTGTATGGGTTGTAAGGGACCTTAAAGTTCATCTACTTCCAGCTCCCTGACATGGGCAGGGACATCTTCCACTAGACCAGGTAGCTCAAAGCCCATCCAACCTGGCCTTGAACACTTCCAGGGATAAGGCATTCACAGCTTCTCTGGGCAAACTGTTCCAATGTCTCACGACTCTCACAGTAAATAATTTATCCCTAATATTTAAACTAAAGCTACCCTTTTTTAGTTTGAAGCCATTTATAATAATTACAGTTTTACCAAGTAAAACTAAAACCCTCCTTTGAGTTAGACTTCAAAGTGACTCTTCAGGCTCCAGGGATGTAATTTATTACCATGTGGATGTATCCAACTTAACTGTGCTCTTACATTGGATTTCCATTGTGTGGACAACGACTTTTGGCAAGGAGCACGTGAATAAGTTTTTAATAATTTAGAAAATAGAAGTTATTCTTGTCCATTTGACAAAATATTTTATAAATAATTCATTTTCCTCATAGTTCTGTTACTGCAGGACCAACCTAGATGTTGAATTTATTCAACTTTTCAGAGAAATTGATTTTGCTCTCTTTATTGATGGCCACCGTAAAAAGGGTTTTTAATTACCTTGTATTGCTATTGTTCCTCTTTCTTTTTCCATTTTAGAAACTGCTAAGCTGCTGACCATCTGCAAAAGACTGCTGCTATAAAATGTGGGGGTTTATTCTTTGACTTAATAAGTAGAGCAGAGCCAGTTAGACTGTGATAACAAGCTTCCCTTGACTAGTTCAGAAGTGAAGTGCAAAGAAGTCTATTTATTTGCAAACAGAAAGTACTTCTGATAAATTCTTTCCAAGAAGAGAAGCCACCTTTCTTGTCTCTAAATAAAGTAGAATTTTCCAGCAATATGAAAACTCTTCGGGGGTGGGTGGTGGGGTTGGGGAAAACTCCAAGAAGAAACCTTCCCCCTTAAAAAACCCCAAACTTTCCCACTCAACCAAAACACTACAGGTATGTTTTGACACAGAAAAATTCTGGTTACCTTCAGGTGACCATCTCTGATTCTTTCCCAGGCTGCTGGTATCTCATATTAATGTGTCATACATGACCTACCAGCTTTGCCTCTGAATGCTGCTGAAAGAATCTTAACTAGAGGTGGCCAGAAGTAGTAGCGTCTCTTCCACACCCAAGATTAATTTATCCGGATGTGAACTCTTCCTACGCCTGTACTTTCTTCTAATCCACTTATACTTTCTCTTCCATTTTCTCAAAGTTCCTTTAGTGTTTTAACAGTAATATCTTCTAAGAAACCAGTACATGTTTCTCCAAACAGTGTGCATTGTTTCACACAAACCTTATAAAGGATGAACTACAGTTTGCATTCAAACTTAAAAAAATTGTCTTTGGCAATCTTAATATTGCCAAAGGTCACTTAATTGATTTATATTGATTTATCATTTTCTGTATAACTTAACAGTAAAATGAAGGAGGGATCAGTGTCCTAAACACATTTGTCATGCAACTTGAAGGTAGGTATCTGGTTTTGGAGAAACCTAAGATTATGAAAATAATTTTTGCTTCGTATGTAGAAATCCCTGTTTTAAATACATTATGCATAATTCCTTTTTTGCAAGCTAGAAGGTAAACAGATAAGTGTGTACATAAATATGATAGCAATTAATCCAGATTTTCTAATGTAAACCTCAGGGAAATTTATCTCTCTGAGAAGAGAAATAGCAGCAGAAGGGAGAACTTTCCTTTAGGACAGCCTGAAGGACTTCGGCCTTCAAGCAGTTAAGGAGAGAATATTCAGCTAAGCAGTTGTTTAAAGACCGTTCTCAATAATTCTGTTCTGTATTTGAATACAGACGTTTTGCTACAATGTCAGTATACTTGTCAATTCTCAAATGGCTACAATTTCCCTAAATTCCCCTTCTCTGTAGAAGAAGAGATAAAATTCCTTATGAGTGCAATTGTCTTACCTTAGACAATGTAAAGATATTGGTCCTCATGAAAGGAACAAATAAGTCTTCCTAACAAATTCCGTGTGCTTAGTACATGGTTCTTAACAGACAAAGGGCTGGATAGAGATAGATGCCTAAAAGAGCTCTTTGAAGACAAGACCTACATATAGTTCTTGTAAATGCTGTAATGTAAATGTTTGTCTGATACACTTTTAATTTGCTGCATGCCTCACTGCTTTCTCATTAGTCTTTCTTTAAAAGCTGAGGTGTGTTAATTTACTTTGTAATTGTAATAGCATTGTGGCTTTTATTTTTTAATAACATATTTTGTGGAATTAATAATAAAGCCAGACAACTGTTTCATTCAAATGTTATTTTATTAAAGCTGGTATGATGTATAACAAGTACCTAGGTGACAAGTTGGTGAGAATACTGCTGGTAACTACATAAGCACCTAACTGAGACTGAGTTTTCTAAAGACTTTGGATATATGTTAGGCTTGCTGAGTTTCAAAATAGTATAGGAATTCTCAAGCTTTTATTAAAAGCGCACTACTTTACTTCTATAGCAATTGCAGTGCTAAAATTTATCGCCTCTTTTTATTTGTGAAGGTGCCTCCACCATGATTAGTAGACCAGCAAGGCACTATGAAATGCGTGCAATAAAGATGACATTGTACTTTACCTTCTTCCATTTATTGGAACAGTAGGTTGCTGGTTTTAGAGCTTGAAGCAAAAAAGATATTTAGAACCATATGGACAGGATCATTTTTATATTTAACATAAAATGACTGTCTAAGAGCCGAACCAGAAGTCTGGCTCTTGTTACACTCACCATCTTCAAGAGAAATTGTCTCCAAACCACAAACCAGTCTTCACCTTCCCCATTTTTCATAAATGTACTGACCTGATTGACCACAATAACAGTGTGGGATTAAGGTGTTTTAAGGTGCCTGCCCTCTTGCTGCTCTCCAGCTGGCTTTAGAAATAGTACTGGATTTTGTTCAACTTGATGAAAAGTAAATCTACACAAAATAAAGCTGTCTTCTTGCTACTATGAGTTTAAGCCCCAGAGCCAAGAATAAGGTCTATTGCTGTTTAGCTTCAACTTCACGGCCTCTAGAATTGTTTAAGGCAGAAGTCTGACATTTATGAAGTCTTTATACTTTTTTGAAGACTTCTATCTGTAAAAGATAAAAGTAGGGCTTCTGAAGCCATAATTTTTTGCTGAATCCCCACGGCTTGTTTCTCTGTCTTGGATAGTGTATGCCTTTCCTCAGTGCTGGTGTTTTTCATGTAGAAGAAAAGGCAATTTTGAAGTATGCCTTGTGCTGAAATATATAATACAACAAAGTGCCCTTTAGGTGGAGAACAAAAACCCCAGAGACTGTGATCCTAACACATGTATGTGTTTCTTTACCTATTACTGCTTTGGGAATGTTTTAAACCAGACTACAGAAATTGTTCTGCTTAAAAAGCAAGAGATTTACAAAGGTTCTGGAAAGGTGGACAAAGAGTTGTTGTGAATTCATTGTTAGTTACTAGACACTAGAGTTTTATATACATGAGGGTGATATCTCATGAATTATATTTGCATTGCTGTACTAAGGATGCCATATTATAAAATGTGAAATAAGTCAAATTGAGATTGAGTCAATTGAGTCAAATTTCTCCCCTTTATATATGTGGTTGTTAAAAAATGTAATGAATAAAAATGGTTGCTTAGGTATATAGTAAGAATCACACCCTTGCACACAGTGGATACAATTCAGTAGTTTGGTGAGTCTTCTAAAATTCAAAGTAAAAAGTTCAAATATTGAAGAAGTGTTGAAAAACTAGTACTTGTTACTTTGAGTCAGAAAGTCGTGTAAATTCTATGAAAGCCTGTACTTAGGATTTTAGCCTGGTGATGTAAAAAGTTTAGGAAGTTCAAGTGAGAAAAAACATGCTGGATATAGAATTAAAAAATGATGGAAATCTCCAGTATTTTCTTATATACCATTATTTGAAGTCTGAATAGTCTGGAAAATTAGCCCTTTATACATAGCTAACTTGAATCCAAGCTCTGAATCTTGTGAAAAGCCTTAGGAGGGCATTGTTGTCAACAACAGTTATTACCCTTGATTTGAGAACCTGTGTGCTGTAAGAGCGTGAGCTGGGCTTTACGGGGAGCATTTCTGGAAATGTAACAGAGACACTGATGCACTCAATTGCAGATCGCTTTCCAGGAGGAAAGCTGATTTGGCATTATGAATCCTGAAACTTACTAACCTGGATTTCTCTTTGAGATTTTATCCATTTTGTTGCTCTCACAGTTGTAATATCTCACTTGTAAATAGCATATTTACTCTGCTTGTTTCTGTAAAAAATAAAGAGTACATTGAGTGTTTCAGACATTGTCTGTCAGTATATACAACGTTATTCCTTCTGATAATGTAGAAATATTGCATACTATAAAAGTTCTGTTTCATACAAGAAAATTTTTAAAGAGTTTTTGGGTTAGGATTGTCTATTTGTAGCTGCTTTCCTACTCTAAACCTTTTTACTGTAATGCCCATTTTTTTCAAGTTTTTGGTATTGTCTTAAAAAAATCCAGCAAACACACCAAACTTTAATTTTGAAAAGGTTTTCAAATTAAATCTATTTTCAGGTATGATGCAGTGGTATGCAGAGAAAGCAAATAAACAGCAGAGGACTTCAATTTTCCTGTGAATAGCAGTTTATGATTTGGAGCAAGCACTTGTTAATTCAGGAAGGTGGAATGAAACATTACAGCTTAGGTATACTGGTGTAAGGAACACTATAAATGTCCAGAAAAGTAAATTGTGTTGCTGTATTATTCCCCTATAAAGTTTAATCAGTCATGTTCAGATTCAGGAGACAATTCAGTAACTACATTCCCCAGCACAATACATTGGAAGCCCCATTCAGCTTTATGGATTTAGTATATTGTTCAAAATGGTATTCTGAATGTTGTTCAGTCTGAAATAAGAAAAATAAATAATTCTTTTCAGACTTTAAATTGATCATCTGCAAAATTCATCCAACATTTTATGCTGAGTTTTATTTTCCATTTCTTATGGCCTGCAGAGGCTGCGTGAATTTACTTTCAGTGAACTCACTCACCTGCCATTTGCAACCACGCTTAGACAGTTGTGGTTATTAAAGTGTATGTCTTTTGAAAATGTGCATAAATCAGTTAACGAAGGTTGGAAAAGCCACCAGTAAGGAATAAACCTTATGTATTTACACATGTGCACACCTTGCATGTATATATGTTTACACGTATGCATGTTCACATGTGCTCTCATGCATAGAATAATGAAATATTTTGGTGAGGTCTTCCTGTCCATGAAGGGAAACAGGTAAGGAAGAAACGAGATTCTTATTGGGTAATCTGACACGTGAACAAGGAATTTCAACTCACAAGAAATGTTAAAAGCAAAAGATTAACATTTGATGGCAAATATGGGAGGTAAAAGTGTCATTGAGCACTATGAAACTCCTACACTATGAGCTACCTGGAAAGGGAACATGCTAAAATCAACATGTGAAGAAGAGGCTAGTTCTTGGAAGTATTTTTAAAAGCTGTGATAGCACATGTTTATCTTTGCCAAGAGGAAGTGATGATTCAAGAAACAGAAGAAAATATGATGAAGATTTAGGCACCTGTTTTGGCTGAATAGGAATATAGGAAAGGTTGTATTTAGCAATCTTAAGGAAAAAAGACCTCAGCAACATTTAGTCATATCCTGCAGCTGAGGATTTATCAGGGTCAAAAAAGGATGCCTGGAATTATGTGCCTGACAGCAATATAGTTAATAGGATCTACAGTTTTACACTGTTCCATTGATGGATAGGAGAGCTGGCTTGGGGCGAGAGAAGGAATTAAGAGTTTTGTTTAGTCAAATTGTGCATAAGCTAATAACTAGACACCTAGGAGAAAGTATTGGAAAAAGAAGCCAGAATTTTGGTTAATTTACTATTTCTGCACTAAAATTGACCTTCAGCTACAGAATCTTCACCGAAATCAGTAATTATGAAAGAAATTTTGTATATCTTGTTATACCAGAGGGAAAATGCATGAAGAGGTGAATGGGGATCTCTTTGAGGTAAGGACAAATACGAATGATTAAGAGAAAAGGAAAATCAAGCAGAGAAATGAGATAGGAAAACAAATTATGGGAGCAGAGGGGATCTAAAATATGTGGACTATGAAAATGTAAATGAGTAATTAAATGAGCATTTTCCACTGATATATGCGTAACACTGGTCTCATTCTGTAGAGAAATACTGAGGTAAAATAAAGCTTGAGAACTTGATGGACTTTATGTAGCATGTAAATGGTGAAGTGAAAACTGGTTTTAGATCTTATCCCTCGCTGTGCTGCATCCTGCCCAAACAGCAGTACCATGTGAAAAAAAACCTATGAAACACAGTGTCTCAAACCGGGACATAAAGCAAGCATAAAAATGTGCAAAAAAAGAATTTTAAAAGTCAAGATAGGCAGAAGAGCTTTAAGAGGTTGACATATGAAAGCTACGTACTGAATTAGGAAAGTAAGAAAAAGTATAATGACAGTATCATCAACAGAATCCTAAAAGGTGATGTTTTTGTCATCAAACACTGAACTATTAGGTTTTTTGACATATCATGATCTATAGTAAAGCAATCTTACATTTTAAGTGTTTCCTAGAAATTTTTTCAGTGTATATGCCATGAGAAAACAAACAGAAAATTAAAAAATATATTCTTGGACCTATACATCTGCGACAGTGCCCCAAGGGGAAGTTTTTATAGATATAGGCTTGAGGAAGGGAGGGAAAGGTAGGTGAAGGGAACAATATTGAGGAAGTAGACATGCAGTCAAGTGTGGGTAGAAGTAGAAGGTAGAACACCTCACTTGGCAGAGCTATGACAGGTGAGACAAAAACAGGCAAAGGTTAATAATAGAAAACTCAGTGTAATAACAAATAGTGAAAACTGGAATTAGGATGTTTAAGAAATAAATGTAAGTAATAAAAAAATCTGGAGAAAGGGACATGATATACCTAACAACTACTTACACAATACTGAAAAGATGCTTAGATGGGACCATAAAAAGAAGAGAAAAAGAAGCAAGAAAAATGAGGAATGGGGAAAAAAAGTCTATTTGCAAAACTGAACAACTATGCAACTGTTTTTCTGTGATTTACTTGTGCTTTACCAGAAACTGAAATTATAATTTTGAGGGATATTTTTCAGATTAATTACTGTGTCTTACATGTGTTGTCAATCTCTGAAAGTAATGTCCCTTGGTATAAAAAGGAATTCCAAAATTCCCATGATTATTGACTTGTGGTGGAGCAATTGTCAATTTGCAGAAAGAGACGATAAACTCAGTTTTAAGTATATTGTGCTATGTAGTTGGAAAGCTAATTCCATAGGGAGAAAGTACGTAGCTGTAGCTTTCATGTTCATCAAGTGATTAGGTTCTGAATTTCAAGAAAGTAACATTCATATGTTTCTCTATGTTTGAGTAAATTTCAAAAAATAGTTTTATAAAGTTTTTCAGGCTGAATGTGCCTGTTTGCAGGGGGCCACATGTAACATTCATATGTAGAAAGTAATTGGTTTTTATACGTTTTGTGTATAGAGTAGGTTTTTTAATGTGTCCAGAGAGTGGTTTTCTGAAAGTACGTGTATTAAACCTCCTTTGCTTTTTGGGAGTAACAGGATGATTCAGAATGCCCTGTTCTTGGAAATAAGCACAATTTTCACTGTCATAAAACCAAAGCAAAATGCTGCTTTGAATCTCATTAGAACATTGGATATTTTCCTCCCTTTTAATTTTGTGTTGGCCATGATAACTGTTGACAAGTAATTAGAAAAATAGTGTTCTCACTACTTATAAAAAGGAGTTGACTTTCTAATTACTTTTCTGTTGATGAACTGAACACAGGGGAGAGATTAAATTAAGCCAATTGATAAAAAGTGTGGTAAATATAGCCTTTTAAGTAAACCCTTCTATTTAGGTTCTTTCTGTTGGTTGCCTTGATAATACTCCTTTCATTGCTACTTTTCAATGTCGAAGGATTTAAGTGACACTTGACAAGAAAAAAGTATTGGAAACAGAGTAGCTAACAACCAGAGAGAGCATCAAGGCAGAGATTGTTTGAGGATGAAATGCTTTGAAGAGGATCAGAGAGCTGTAAGCTCAGTAAGTTTACCTGAAGTGACTGCTAACATGGTATCTCCAGAGAAGGAAAATATCAAATATTTCCAGTCTAAAACTCATTAATATTCCTTTACTTTTTATTGACATTATTATTATTGTGGGCAGAAAGATGGTGTGAACTTGTGGAAATTTTATAGGCATCTTAAAATGTCAAAAAAATCAACACTTATTTTGATGATTTCTTCAAATATTTTTATAAAGATTCTCTAAGTGTAAGGTATATAATGTTAATTTCAATAGGTTCTATGGAATCATACAGGTCAGCATCACTTTCTCCAAAAGTGATTTACAAATTCAAATTTTAATGATGTTAATAGTTGATGAAAACAGCCTGTGAGACTTTTATATCTGTTAGTCTGCCTGTTTCACAAGTATGCGTTGAATACCCTACAGCTTCTGAAAAGGCACTTAGGCATCTGCATTTAGACTTGTAGGATTTTGTACAAATGGCCTAATGGTAAGCAAATCTGGAACAAGATGTGGGAGGGCTAGGAGTGGAGGGGTGCTCTGTAACTTCTGCTCTTTGGTCAAAGCATTGAGGCTGTGCCTGGGGCTTTCTCTTAATACTGTCATTTATTCTTGTGATGGAACTCCTCCAAATCCCACCCTTAAATAAGATGTATTTAACCTGTAGTCTAATGAACCATGTTGATCTTTGTTCTTTTTAATAATTTTATCTATCTATCTATCTACTATCTATCTATCCATCTGTCTCAGTATCAAGGTATGAACAGCCAGTTTGGTAAGACGGGCCACTATAATGTCATATAAGTGAGATTTTTTTATTGACTAACAAAGTATAAGTCTTGTCTACATCTGCTCAGCCAGACTTACATATTTCAAAGGCACCTACGCCTATCAAGGATGGATTATTGCTGGAACAAACAACCTCTCATTACCAAGAAAGCTACAAGTCAGTACTGCTTAAGAGATGTAGCCAAAGCAGAATTTGTCTTTAATAGTGTTTCCAGTGAATATGTAAAGGAAATCAATTCTAGACGTGCCCCAGGCTTTCAGAAATTTGAGAATGCAATCCCTAATTGAAAGGGCTACAAAATTACCCTGTCAACTTGTTCTATTTGTCTGCCAGCTGAACGAATTACAAAAAATATTCTTTAGCTAAGAAAAAATGTACCAAGTATTAAGAAATATTGTTTCTATGTGCTTTCAAATATAATGACTGAATTTGGTTAGAATGGTTGGGCTACAGTTAACATCATTTCACTGTTTAAATCTGTGAAGTGATAACTTTATGAAGAGACTTCTCTGTTAGCTGTGGTGTGCTGGAGTGTGCCCTAGCAGACAGCAGATAAATGTGGGAGTCTCACAGTGTAGTTGGGAGGATCACTCCCATCAATGCGATAGCAGACTAATCCTGTTGATCTGTTGCTGCAGCTGAGGGGAAGGCTGCATTCCCATAAACTCTTTACCTTTCACTGCTCTGGGCGTTCTGCTTCCTACTTGCTTATGCCTGGAGCTGGGATTTAGCTTTACTTAAGACCTGGACCATTTCAGAGTGACTTCTAGAGAAGTATTTCTATACTTACGTTCATGAACTAATGGGACAAAAAATAATGTTCAGTCCTGTTTTAACAGAAGTGTTCTAGACATCTCCACTAGAAATGAGTGTTTTGTGACAGGCACTTTTTTCTTTAAGTTTTGAATGAACTGTTGTAGCCTTGAATGAAATGCACTGGATTTTGATTCAGATATGGAAAAAGCTGGTAATTGAATTTTTACCTATTGATGTTCTATTTCTACTAATCCTAAAAGGAGATTTTGTGTAAAGTTATAGCCTTGCTTTAAATTGCTATTGATTTTACTATCTTGCTAATGAAGGATGATGAGGAGTGCAAAATTAGTTATGTTCGTAAACTTCTCAACCCTGAATGTTTTATCAACCTGTTTGCAAGCTTTCTTTAGCCACTGCAAGTTGATCGTCCTGCTTAATTTCTCAAGCTGAAAGCAATTTATCTGTAGCTATCTATTCTCTAGGGACAAGCTGTGTATTTGATGCCAAATAAAATTTATGCAAATGATTCATCTGCATTGCACTTATTAAACTACATAGAGCAAAAGTACCTGGCTATCCAAGCATCCTTTTCAGAAGACATGTTCATATGTTCTCAAAGAATAATTACTAAGGATATGATTTGGTAATGTTGTCTGTCTCTAAAATATCTTGTGACTTCTTCTTCTACCTCTGTCATACAGACAATCAGGCTGTTCTGGGATGTGTAGTTGAGCTTGATAAGCTTCTTGTGCTCCTACCTGTGAAAAGGTTTTTATCCATATAATGGATGAATTGGTATGTCCACCAATTGACTTGGATTTGTCATGCTCTTTTTCCAGTACAACAAACTTTCATAAAACTTTATTTGTAAGCCAGTTCTTGGTTTTTCTTTATAAATAGATGGCATTGGTAGAAAGACAACCTGGAGTGAACTCAGGGAGGCAGGGAGAATGGGTGCAGACTGCAAGTATAATCATAACGGTATTGGTGGAAGCTTGCTGGGGAGGTCATCTGAAGCTCAAGACTTTTTTGTGTAATTAGAGTGTAGTGAACTTTCCATAGATGCTCAAAGGCTCTGCACCAATCTCCAAAATTATTTATAACTCCATTGAAGCAGCTACCCCACATTTTGTAGTGCACTGCCAGAGGTCTAACTGTGACACTTGTAAGACTGCACTAGCTGTCCAAGGTATTCTTCATACTCAGTAGAGATAAATAAGTACCTGAATCAGTTAAGATAGGTTTATCCTTGATTAGGAGTCTAAACTGAAAAAGGAAAATTAAGTCGGCTTCTCTTTACTGACTGCAAGAGACTGGAGTGAGTAACTCAAGCTTTGATGGTTAATTCTTAGGTGTATAGGGTAGAGGCTTCAATGAATAGTTTTAGACACTGTATTTTCCTTATATTTAGCATGTGATAACAATTTTGGTTTGCTCAGCAGTCTATTTCTACTACATTTCTCTTATAAATTCTGTCCCCAGGGGCACAGCCTAAAAAATGGATAAATTTTTAAAAATATTACATGAAGAAACATGTTTCTTTTTGAAATCTGTAAGATTTAAGCTTAAGAGGATAAAGAAAACAAACATTTTCAGCTGGATTTTAGTACAGAATGGGGAATCTATAAAACAGCAGAGGAGATTGGTCGATGTGAAACAAACACTGGAGATGTCTTTTGCTTTTCCAAAGAAGACATGGCAAAGGCTAGAAATCCATGTCAGCACATCCACAGTGGGTTGGCAGGGCTTCTTTAAACTTTTTTCCTTAAAGCAGTCTTAGAAACACATTTTGCCTGGAAACAAAATAGAGCCCAATATAATAATAATAATATATTTTTAATTTCTATTCAGCAAAAACTAACCCAAGCAGTACTCAAGTACTTGTGGCTTCTGAACATCTTTTAACTTTTGCTTTGACATGAAAAAAGAATTGATTGTGCTAAATGATCTTCTTCTACCTGACTGAATGTAGTCTTGTATGATATCATGATAGTGCTTAAAACATTTGTCTTCTCTTCTACCATTACTTGCAGGGTATTACTTGCTTTTGCTTACAAGCACTTTGAAAGTAGATTTGGTCTGTGCTTGTTTAATGGAACTTGGGAAGTACTAAAATTATGTGCTATCCACCTGCCTTCCACTTGAATAATTGTTCTTGCTACTTGTAAATGTTTTGCAAGCCCATGAGATAACAAAAACAAGATTAAAAATATACTAACTACCCACACTCTCTTCTCTTCCTCTGCAAGTAGAAGGATCTTCAGCATATGAAGAATACTAAAAAGTAAAAGAAAAGTAGCTGTACTGACCATAAGTTGAAAATGAGAAACTACTTCTGCATGAACTTGAACTTTGTATGCCTGTACAGAGCGTGCCAAGAGTGTTGGATGTGTTTCTTTAGAGGTACATAATGTGGAAGTGATGAAGAGGAGCTGTCACATTATTTCATGCACATGGAGTCTAAGAAATTGGTGTAAGTGCTTAGTAATTGGACTTTATGGATATCCTAATTTGCATAGGGGAAAAAAAAAGAAGCTATCCTCTTTCTGTCTGGGCCAGACTACATATATATTAAATTATTTTCTGGACATATCACTAGATTTGCACAAGGTATATTACATAGACTTTCCTTCCATAATCTTTGTGCGTGGTATGAACCACAGCTCAGATTTGCATGTTTAAATTTTAGACATCTGTGTTAGTGAGACAAATCACAGCACGAGATGCAGAAGGCTGTGACTGAAAGCCTCACAGGGTTTTCCACAGACTTAAACTTCCTCATCCCAAATTGATTTCTACAATGTTCGCCAGATCTGTGATTTAGAACCAATTCATGGACTAAATTTCAAATGCCTGTGCATGGATTTGAATGAAAAAAAAAAAATTAATTAGCTTCTAGGTAAAATTTGTTTCTAGATGAGCAAACATCCTCAAGGTATTCTTTCAAACACAGTCTGTAATTACGAATCTCTTTGACTTATAGCACTGGTCCATACACTATTTGCAAGGTATGGTTTTGGAATATATTTGAGGAGAGGAAAGACATTCTTTGATTGAAGCGCAGAACTGGGAAATCTGATTTATCATCTGTTCAGTCCTAGCATTTGTCCATGATCTTTCAAGAAAGGTGTTTGAAATATACTTCTATTCTGAATAATACCTTTAAAACTAGCACCTTGTTGTTCGAGAAAGTGAAAGCCTTTGGGTATTCAAACCGATATGTGCTGACTCTACTATCGCACAGAAAAAAAAGTAAAAAACAAAAGCCAACATCTCCCTTCCCCAACCTGAAAAGAAGCAACCACTGGTTTTTTAATGATTATTTCTGTTTACCCTGAAGAGCTATTCTTCAGGAAAAGAAGCTGATGTTCTGTCTTGTACATCAAGTAAATGGGAACCACAGGGCTCCCCTGTGTTATATATCCAGCCTCATCACCAAAGGCTAACACACTATTTTTTCAATTATCTGTGCACAGAAAAGGTCTCCCTTTATTACCAGTATTTTTTGACTTCTTTCTGGCCTTCAGTAATGGTTCTAATGGCCTGCTTCTAATGAGTAAGAGGTGGGCCCAATTAAAAATATTCCCAGCTTGCAAAGAAAAGGAAGACTTAAGCAAGAAAACAATATTGTATACAAATTCTAAATTAACTTTAGTCAGCACCTGCAATACATAACTTCTTTAGCATATTGTAGGTATTTGAAAACATAATAATCTGGTTTCATAAAAATATTGAAATAATGATCTGTTAGTAAAATTTTGTGTATGTGTGTGGTTTTTTGGTTGTTTATGTTTGTTTGTTTGTTTTTTGGTGGTTTTGTTTGTTTTGTTTGTTTGTTTGCTTTAATTTTATTTTTTACCCAACTAACAGCAGAGAAGCAGCAAAACCAGGGATCTTAAATGACCTACCTGCAGCAGATTCCCAGAGACTGGAGCGGGATCACAAGTCAGCAAGAGAGTGCCCGAAGAGCAGCACAAAGGATTTTCAGGCACTCCAGACAGTAAGTCAGCTTCATCGGGGACCCAACTTAAATGCCTCTCTACAAGGATATGTTCCATGGGGAATAAACGAGAGGAGTCATGGAGGTGCGTATACCTGTAGGGCTGGGATATTATTGGCATAATGGAGATGCGATGAGATGGCTCCTGTGACTGGAGTGTTGGAATGGAAGGATAGGTTCTTTAGGAAGGACAGGCAGGGAAGAGCAGGGACAGGTGACATTATAGTGGGGGTTGGCTACAGACTGTCCAACCAGGAGAACTGAGTGGATAAGGCCCTCTAGAGACAGAAAGGAGCACATTTGTATTCAGAAGCTCTTGTCCTCATTCTCACATCCTGACATCTGTTGGAGAGACAACGCAGCAGGTCATAAGTGATCCAGGTTGTTCCTGGAATGTACTGATAGTAACATTCTTCTCCAAGTGACAGAGGAACCAACAAAGAGAGATGCTATGCTGGACCTTATTCTCACCAGCAAGGAGGGGCTGGTGGGGAACATGAAGATCAAGGGCAGCCTTGGCTGCAGTGACCATGAAATGGTGGAGTTCAGTATCCTCAGGGTAATGAGGAGGGTGCACAGCAATCTCCCTACCCTGGATTTCAGGGAAGCAGACTTAGGCCTCTTCAGGGATCTGCTTGGTGGGATATCATGGGATAAAGCTCTGAAGGGAAGGGGGGTCTGAGACAGCTGGTCAATATTCAAGGATCACTTCTCAAAGCTCAGAAGCAATGCATTTCAACAAAGAGAAAGACAATGAGGACCAATATGATTTTGGCTCACAGTTCAGTTTCTGAGTGAATAAAGAGTGGTTACCAAGAGCAGAGAAGTAAAAAGGTGAGGAGTGAGTAGGTAGAGTCCCTGATTTACTTTTTCAACATGCCAGGACTGTGGTCACATTACTAAAAATGACCAGACATGTTAACTTAGAAAAAGAATGGAACAGACTGACATCAGCAATGCAGAAGAGCATTGTTTAAATAAATTGACTTAGAAAGGCAGCCTGAACAGGTCTTGATGGATACACAGAATTAATAGAAGTGTTAAGTAGATGTATTGCTGTGACTTTAGGGGGAATAGAACCTAATTCATTATTTGACCAAGCTTTCTGATATCTCTTTCTATTGGATTTTGTCCCTGGTCTTCACATGAGAAATATTCCTTGCATAACCTTGACAGAAAAAAACAAAAAGCTACCACATGAAAAGTAGCTTAATTTTGCTATAAGGATGAAGATATGGTTAAAGAAAATAATTGCATCTTAAATTACAATTTCCTTGAAAAGAGTAGTTTATGTAGAACTAACCAAAACTTATCTTTCATATGAGCAAATGTTTTTTACAAGTTATACACTGACATCCCTGAAGGCCTGAGCCCTTTATTTAGAATTAAGGGTGTATTCTTCCTGACAATGTAGTGCATGAAATGATACAAAAGAGCTTTTTCATGAGAATGGCATTAGATACAGCCAGTATGAACAGGATTAGAAATTGCCTGACTTCACTTGGTCCCTCTAGTCAAAACAAAGCTTCAATATTTGAATTTCAATAAGGCTTTGATGTTTATATACTGAACCCAGTCTAGAGATATGACAAGCACCTAAGAATCAGGAATATTTTATGTTTTTCCAGTAAATTTTTGAAAATATCAAGAAAATACACAGAGCTAAATTCTTGATTTCTGTGCTGTTACTTCCATTCTTGAATCAGTCCAACAAAACAACAGGTTGTTGAGAGGAAAGAAGCAAAAGTTCTTTGTGTGACAATACGTGAATTTGATCTTCAATGACGCTGCTCCATATATTCAATATTAGTTGCAGTCCACTGTTGAATAACCATTATACACAACATGCAAAAATAAGCCAGCTGTAAATAGTAAAAGCTCAAATGATTTGCAGTGTTTGTCCTCATCTAACAGAAATTAGAACTACAGCTTAGAATGTAAGTGTTTATTAAATGGTGCCTAGAAAGCACAAGATCACTCCTGGAAGCACTTGAGCATAAAGGAAAACAAACCCAAAAGAAAACAAATTTGAAGTTTACATAATACTCAGCCTTAATATGCACTCTGATGCTCTAGTGGATATTCAGGTACTGAGGGATAAAACAAATGACTGATGAAGAAAATAGTAAAAGTGCCCTTAAATGTCAAGCTTTTGTGAATGAAAGTTTTAGATCAGACTACAGATATGTGTGCACAGAAAACTAGGATCCAGGAAACAAATATATTATATATATATATATAATATATATATTAAATGCTTTGATTAAACAAGAAAATTTTTTTTTATTGTTATGTTTTCTGACAAATATTTGGAGCTCATAATATTGAATTCAGATCCAAGAACTAACACATCAAAAAATGAATGCAGCACAAGTTGTACTTCTCCTAGTCCCAAAAGTATGGTTTCAAACTTTTCTTGCCATCAGTTTGCAGAACTACTTTTCCATCATCTTATTCACCATGGTCTCTCGCCTTCTGTCCCTCTCTTAACTCACATATACAGTCAGTGGATCTTGCATTACTTGACAAGCCTGGCACTGGTTATTTCTCTTATCTACAGAATTAAATGAAATAAAGAAACAGCTTTGGTTATAACATATGACAGGAAAAATTATTTATTGCTTTGGATGTAGCCAAGAATAACTCAGGAAGGTTTTAATGGCAATGGCTCTTAAAGAAAAAATGCCATCGTTTTCCTAATGGCATGATACAATTCAGAATTAATACACTGCAGGTACAATGTTTATATGAGTTCAGAAATTTTAAGAGGCTTATTATATCCAAACTTTCTCAGTAATTCCAGAATTTGCACTTTGAATGACTTGATTTCCCAGTAGTTTAGCATGATTATATAAAAAACTATTTTTGCTATGTTACCTGTTGAATAAAGTTCTTAATTTCTGACAGTTAATCAAATATATAATCTAAAGCAGTGATAATTGTTTGAACTCATTCAGTCTTAGGAGTAATACCTTCCAACAAGAACAAAAATTACTTTATGGTAAACAGAAGACTTTGGAACATAACAGTCTTCTATAATAGGCAATTCCATCCTAGCTGCTTTGAATTCTATCGTGATTTCTGTCTGTTTATTTCTGCACAAAAACGTGAGCCTAGATCAATGCTTAAACAAATGTTGTTTTAAACATTGGAACCTCAATGAACCTGCAAAACTGAATGAGGATCTGTAAGTGCTTTAGTCCTTTCTGCTATTTACACTAGTCAACTGGAATGCATAAACAAACACCAAAAGACAGCTAGGGTCAGTGTAGTGAAACATGGCTAGGATAAATCATTTAAGAGAAAAAGTGTTCTGCAAGAATGCACAGAATAGATCAGGCTAAAAAGAAACAGGAAACTTCTGTCAGCCATTTAAAAACAAGTAATATAGGCCTTAATGTCAACATACAGTGCTGTTTGTCCCTTCTAGTACTGAAAAACAAGAGTAATGATATGAATATTGTTAATATCCTTTGCATATTAACAATAAAAATTGTTTAACTGTTTCAAGGCTTTTTTTTTCAGCATACTTACTGCTTCTGCTTCTTATCCATATGGATGCTACACATCTTATTCTTTTTGATATAGCATGAAAAACAGAATCAGAACATCAAAAACAAAAGAGCAAATAAATATATTGGAAAGCATCTAGCTTCACGTACATTAGTCATGTTTCAGAATTTTCTGCTTGAATTCACTTACACAAACCTCTGATCCTTGTGGCAAAAAGGTAGATCTTTTTTGGGGTTGGGGAGGAGTACTTCTGTTCATGTTAGAGCTGATTTTCTACCTAGCTGATAAATACTTAAGGAAAATATTATCCAATTGAAAGTATTTAAACTTAAACAATTCACCAGATTTCTAGCTCCTGAGATGCCAATTAAAATGCACAGAAGAATGGACTTTTAGCATTGAAATTACATTCCACATATCCCATACTAAAAGATATTTCATAGCACTGTGAGCAGACTGTCCTAAAATGCAATTGTAGCCTATATAATTTATCTCCCTAGAATTTCTACATCAGGAAGTCTTAGAAGTTCTTATCTACTAGAATCCTTACAACCCAAGCCGTTCTAGGATTCTATGATCTATAGCTTCCATTCTTAAAACAGTACTCTGTATCACTACCCTGGGCTACAATTAAATTGAACACATTCACCATTTAGTTAAGCTTTTTCCAAGAAGTATTATCCACAGTCAATTATTATTGTTTTTTCTCATTACTGTGGTGCAACTCAAGTAAGAAAAACAATGCAAATATTTTTTGAAATAACTATTTAGCCTTTTATTTCTTAGTTTAGAAAGGGGCTAATTTTTTACACAGACTTAGATGTAAAAGCACATTGAACATTTTTTATATTTTGTCCTAATCATATGAAAATATTGGTACACAAATGTTGAATTGGTGAATGTCCAGGGACTTGTTCTTGAGTAAATATTTCATAGATTCAACTAGGAGCTCTTATGTGAACAAAACTGTCTAGTGAAAAAGGAAAGAGATTGTCAAATGGAAACCTGGATAGTTTTCTGATTTGTACCAAAGCATAGGTGTCTATATGTGAATTAATACAAAATAATTGCAATGTTTTGACTCTTTTGTATGTTTTCAGTATGTGCTTGTTTTAAAGTGTAATTCTGTGAACAGTGCACAATATGCATGCTCAGTAGTCCTGTGTAGTCTACTTTTCCCAGATGGCGTTCTTCAACATATTAAGGTAAATTCATTCAAACTTTTTCCAAGATCAAGGTCACATAAAACACACTAACAATTTCAGTATGTCAGTTTCTGAGAACTTTTTATGTAGCGCCACTTGATATCCGGTTATCTTAAGCAGGTTTGTTTTTCCTGTCTTTTAAAGCAAACACAAGATACAGACATAATAATTTTTTCTACACAGCATTGCAATTTTATAAATGTGACTCATCCTTTTGAATTTAATAAGATTCTTTGTATAGCTAAAATTATTAATGTTTGAGTGTTATTTTCTGTTGTATTGGAATCTATGGAGTATAAGAGTTGTCTAAAGTACTAATGCTACCATGTATTAAGTACTTTTAGACTGTTATGTAAAAATGCAGAGGATAATTCAACTTTGTTATTGGAAATTAGCTAGTCACCTTGTGGCACTCTCTCATTCAAGCACCAGTGCCCTTAGGGATGCTTTTTCTTCATGAGTTTTAGAGGAGGAATGCTTTAGCTAGGGTCATGCAATATTTTTAGTGCTCCAGATGCAGATGCAAAGTTAGGTACATTAACTGTGCTGGCCTTTATGTACTGTTTTCATGAACATCCAGTCTTCTCACCAAAAGGAATGAACAAGTTCTATAGGAGTGTTTGGCCATTAGGCAGAGCTCAGCTACGCTGATCTAATTGCGATTCCCTTACTTTGAAGTGGCATTCCTGATTCAGCATTTAAGGTGAAAGGTATTGTGTTATTTGATGTTAGTGACGCAGGGTTTTCCTTTCGTTTCTTTTTTTTGAATTGTGGCAAAGGAGGTAATGTACATGACTAATATTTCCATCTAATATCTAAACTAGAGGAAAAGCTAAGCATATAGATAATTTTTGGTAGTACATACAAGGGTTTAAAATTAGTAACTTAATTTTCTCTCATTGTCAAATTTTTGTTTTGGCATGGGGTTTTTAAAGACTGCTCTGGATACAGTGTAGAGAAATGCCAAGTCAAAAAGAGTACTAATCTTTCTGCACAGTACTGGAACTCTGCTCTCTTTGTCTCACACTTTCAAAAGGACAGTTACAATTACTCATTAGCAATATATTTTGAAACAAGATGACATATGTAGTGTTAATACTAATTTTTTTTTTTTGGTATCTCCTTTTAACCACTGGAAACTGACGGAGATGTTCACAGGCAGAATTTGTTATCAAAAAAAGAAATGGTGACTTGGCAGAACATAACACTCCTGGCAGAAAACCAGTGTCTTGAACAAAATAGTTGGTTGTTTTCTGTTTAGTTGCAGGATCCTCCATTGCAAGAATCCCTGCAGCAATGTGTTCATCTGGATCAGGTTAAGACTACTTGTGATGTTATTTCAGTAATTTCCTATAACCCAGATGGCCTGCAGTCCGGCCTGACCACTCCTGCATTTTGTATATCTGTCTCTATTGGTTGTTTTAAATGATACACAAAACATCTCTTACCTTAATTATGTATAAAAGACTGTCTTATAAAACCAGTTTTGTATCTGTAAGAAAGCTTTCTACTGGCTGTTTAAAACTATCACATATATTTTGGTCAGTCTTGCATCAGGAACTGCCTGAAGGAGTCAATGGGCCTGCCAGATTCTTTATCCAAGGCAGCTGCATTTTTAATAAATGCATATTAATAAATTATGCATGAATAGCATATGCATCTAAGCATACAGATGGTGCCTATCAAAAAGTCTAGGCACATCAGGGCCTGCTTATGAAAATTCCAGGGCTGTCTGTAATTCCCACCTGGAGAGCTCCTGTAACAGTCAGAATTTTTGTTGTGAAGCTTGCTAAAGGCTCAGTCATTGACTTTGTCTCAAGTCTGTTGTCTCCTCTATGCAGAGACTACTTGGAAAGCTCTTGCACCACACAGGAATTCACTGACAGAGAGTGCTGGGTGTGCATGCAGCCACAGCACTGATACCCAGCTAGACCACAGTCGGAGTTATTGTATGGACTTAAATTTTATACTTATATCCCAATTATAACTTTATTTTTACAGATTTAACCACAAAACAAATTGAGTCCTGTTGGAATTCTTGAAGACTGATGCATATATTCATATCTGAATTGAATGTTTCTTAAGGTCTTTTACCTGAATATGCTAAAAAAGTAAGAAACAGGTTTGTGCTTTGGCTTGGTTCTTGTCTTTGTTCTTCTAACAATGTGATTAAAAAAATCCCAAACCAAAAAAATCCTATTGCAGAAGTACAGCTGAATCAAGTGTGTAAAGATATTAGGTTTGTTCAGTGAGGTCAACAGTGTTTTCCCTTTTGTGATACAGAAATAAGCACTCACAGACTGATAGAAAAGGTAAATGAAAAAGCAACAAGGCAAGTTATTGGACTTCTAAAGAAAGCATCTTTCCCTATTCAGTTGTACAGGTTGAGGATGCAATTTACTTTACTAAATGTGGGTAGGATGTAGAAATGTAGTTCAGGCAGGGTTACCAAACTGTAACCAATTGCAGTGTGTAACACTGTTCCATAACTCATCTTCCAAAAATATTTTTGACTAGCCCACTTTCATAATGTCCAGGAAATTTTGCAGTTGATCATAACAGGTAAGGTAGGTACTTGGTATTTTAGAAATTTGTCAGTTGCAACTATATGAAATATATTATCTCTCACTCCACATCTGTATGAGAGTTTAGAAAAGAAAGATACTTTATTGGCAATACTCTTAAGAACTTATCCTTTAGATTATAAATAGAACAGAAGTAGAATAGAATAGAATAGAATAGAATAGAATAGAATAGAATAGAATAGAATAGAATAGAATAGAATAGAATAGAATAGAAGTAATTCATTCGGAAGGGACCCACAATGATTATTACTCCTGTGCACATCTACACCAAGGCCTACACATCATTTAAAAGGGAATCTCTTATTGTTTCTATTTGTGACACAGTTACAAAAAGAGAGTGCTGAAGGGCATAAATTATGTACTTTATGAATTTTTCAGATTTTTAGAATCTCTAGTTATTTATTCCAAATGGCAGCTGGGCATGGAAAATACATTTCATGTGATTTCACTGCATACCTCGTTTGAATGCTTAAGATTATTAAGCATGATATTCAAGTACATACTTCTGTAGAAAATACCCAGATAGACACTGCCCTATTCGAAGCAATGCCTAATATTTCCTGCTACATTTGGTCCTATATACTGCTGTCATCAGGATTAATAAATTATAAGATTAAATCTTTTAAGTAGCACCTGCAAATAGCTGTTCAATAACTCAGTTCTTGTGAAAACCAAAATAAAATATATAGGGCATCTTTGAATAAAAAAAATCTGTAAATATGAAAGTAATTTTCTTGTTCCAAGTCTCTATACCTGCATTGTTGCATGTCTCCATTTCTCCCAAAGGTAAGAGTCTAAAAATTATTATCACAGTACTTACAAGTTTTACATGTTTACTGTGGTGCACTATATTGCACTGCATTCTGTATTTCATACCAAAAGAAATGACAAAAGGTTATATGTGGGTATACTTGTGGTTGTTGCTGAAAAAAGAAACTGTACTTAGTGTTACATAAAAGAATGGTCTGCAAAGAGACAGCAGAAGAGGATCAAGGGGGAATATCCTAGAAAAAGACTTAAGGAGTAGAAGCCCTTATATTGCTGTCTAAGCATACCCCCAAGTGTGTTACTGAACCACTGTGCATGTACCTAACTTGTTTTTCTTATACAACATAAGATCATATTATAGAACTTCCAGTAAGGTGCCACAAGAACTTATGAATTCCCTACTGAGAGTCTACAATCAAATCTAGTTTTTTCCCTTTTCTTTTTTCTTTTTTTTAAGTGTTTGAATGCTTTCAGTTTCTATGCAGTTATTGTAAGGTACTAAGTGTTCTGGTTATTTGTGACTAAAAGGTCATTAAATTACAATGTCCCAGTTGAAAATACTGCAATTTACATGACATTTATCAAGGAGATTATATGAATCTACTTTTGTTCTGTAAGTTTAAAAGGTGAGACTTCTTGCTCTTTTCAATACAGTAAGATTAAATAAATGAAATTCAATTCCATAACATTTTTTATTACTATTATTATTTGAAAGAAAACATTTTCTTGGGTAATTGTGAAGATTTTAGTCCTAATAGAACTCTTCTAAAAAATTCTCAGCATGTAAGTAAAGCCCCTAAAATTAATCCAACATTACCATTAGTTTCTGTTAATACTCTAATTTTTGTCTAACTGGTATCTTTTATCAATGTACATGTTATAATATCTTTCAAATTTATATTGATCTGTAGAAGCTCTATGCTATAAATATCTCCATTTGCTGCAAGGTGTGAAGCAAAGGTTGCTTTGGTTTACACAAAAGGTTGCTATATATGTTCAGAATATGATCTTGTTTGTACCTTAATTCAGGCAGAGGCATCTCTTTAAAATTTTTAATAACTGAAACAAAACACATTTGGATTAGAAATCACATCCTCAGTGGTATGTAATGGGATAATTCAGAACATATAATGATGTTAATATAAGACATAATGGCTGTGCTTTGTGGAAGAAAATATTGTTTGGCTTGGTGAAGTTTTGCTATGGAAGAAAAGGAATTGCTTATTATTATATCCACGTCCTTTGAGAATAGTGGTAGGGTGATTAAAGTACAGCTTGAGAGACGGAACCTAAGATGACTGCCCATGGCTTACCCACATGCGAATATGGTTGCTTAACAAAGTTGGGGTCATTATTGTGCAAATTGAAGCTATGTCTCTCTACAGTGTGCCACTTGTAACACAAACAGGTATTTGGAGGTTTTGTGTATGCTAGTGTTTTAAGTTGGTTCTTAAAGCAAATGTGAAGAAACTCTCCATGAATGCACCTTCTCTCACTCTGCTCCACACTGGTGTGGCCTTACCTGGAATACTGGGTGCAGTCTTGGGCACCACAATATAAGAAAGATATTAAACTATTAGAGAGTGTCCAAAGCAGGCAACAAAGATGGTGAAGGACCCTGAGGGGAAGATGTATGAGGAGTGGCTAAGATCACCTGGTCTGTTCAGCCTGGAGGAGGCTGTGGGGTGTCCTCATTGCAGTCTACACCTTCCTCATGAGGGAATGTCGGGGGTTGACCCTGGCTGGATGCCAGGCACCCAGTGAAAGCTGCTCACTCACTCCCCCTGCAACTGGACAGAGGGGAGAAAATTTTACAAAGGGTTCATGAGTTGAGATAAGGACCGGGAGAGTTCCTGCCTGTGGCATGTCCATCTTTGGAGACACCCAGGGATTAGCTGTGCTGGACATGGTGGCAGCTTCTAGCACCTTCTCACAGAAGCCACCTCTGTGTCCCCCCCACCACCAAAAAAAACAGGCCTTGCAAACCCAATACAGGGGAAGAGGAGGCACAGACATTGATCTCTTCACTATTGTGAGCAGTGACTTGACCCAAGGGAATGGCCTGAAGTTGTGTCCGAGGAGGTTTAGATTGGATATTAGGAAACAGTTCTTCCCCCAGAGGGTGGTTGGGCACTGGATCAGCTCCCCAGGGAACTGGTCACGGCACGAAGCGTGACAGAGTTCAAGATGAGGTACGACACTGTACTTGGGCACATGGTGTGAGTCTTGGGGATGGTGCTGTGCAGGGTCAGCGGCTGGACTTGATGATCCTGATGGGACCAACTCAGCTTAGTCTGGGATTCTGTGATTCTAATCCAAGGAACTAGACTTTGGGCAGACCTAGAGTAAATTCATTGAATGCCAGCAAGTGCTTGGTACCAAGTGCTTTGCTCTGCAGAGCCACTCCAATGTAATTCATGACCTCCAATGAGGCTAAATGGTTCATCTAACAGGTTTCAGGTGGATTTTAACACACCATAATTATCACTTTTTTTAGTGCTGTATTTTTTAAACAAAACAATTATCACAAAAATTAGTTCAGATCCATGATTGTTACTAACATTTAGTTTAAACTTGTGTACTAGCTGACTTAAAGGGAGATAAAATTATTAAACTTTTTTCTTGGTACTTGTTTTTTAAGTGAAGCAAAACCTGAAGAATTGTGACCAGTATGTGCAATTTATGCAAGATTTGTGAAAAGGTAAATAGCCAAAATAAGTCTTGTGAAAAATATGAGCAGATATTTTGCTGTAATGTGCTAAAAAACCTGTTGGCTTCATCAAACTGGTCACCAGTACTTTTAAAAAAAGGATAAAATATTGCTGTACTCAGATATACACACAGTTCAGTCAGGGTACTGTGTTCCCACATTTTCAAAATGAAGTATCTTAAAGTTTATGTCCTTCTGCGTTGGTGTTGCAGTGACCTGTGTGTTTATGGTGGCTATGTTAGTTATAGGGAAACAGAGCTTTTTAGCTTTTTTGTTACAAATTCTGTTCTATCTTCGATAGCTCTGGTGGTTGCCATTTGCTTCTAACTGCTGTTGATAGTTTCTGTCAAGTTATTGGCAGTCAGTCCGTGTCCTCTTAGCAGCATCTAAGCATGTGAGATAAGGATCGATTGAACTGAAAAGTTAATTTTACCACAATTTCTTCAGCATCAGAAGGAATTACCACAGCCTTGCTGTTGCGGCTCTACCATCTTTGTACTGACTCTGTACTGAACTTCAACACTTAAGGCTGACAAGGCAAATCTCATTGGCCTGAAATTCACATAAAATTAAAATATACCCCAGCCTGCTCTATACTGTGAGAACTAAAAGCAAAATACTTGGTTGTAACACACATATCTTTTTTGAGTCTTTCTCTCCTTAAGAGTTAACAGTAGTAACAGATTGTAATTGCCCTGTGTTACAAAGCACTAAAATACTGTGTTGTAGGATACTAGCACAGAACATTGCAAAAATCTTGATTGTTTTTTCCCCATGCTGTTCCCACGACCACTTTTAATTCTTCTCCTAAGGGGAAAACATGATGGCTTATGGAAGACACATTACAGATCTAAGCCTCTAGTTACAGTCAGTAAATGATCTTGCTGCTGTAGCAGACCTACTTTGGCATTCTTTCAAAGAAAAGATTGTTCACCTTAGATGTTTCCAAAGAAAGTACTTTTTCTTTTGCAAAGAACATATATTTTATACTGGTAGAAATAATGCAATAAGTTGTGATGTCATATTATAATTCATAGTATAATAATACACTAAGTCATTAAAATTATTGTGTTTTAATCAAGTTTATTTTAGAAATTATTACGGAAATAAAAATTGTGTGCAGTGTATTCCATAGTTTTCTCCAGTGTGAGAAATTTCTGTTGAAAATTTAAATAAAATTAAATTGAGGAGAAAAATATCATCTTAATATATATTATATAGCTATTAAGAAAAAAAAAGTACTAAACCCCATATTATTTATGATCAGAAGCCAAAATATCAAGGCATTTCAGAACTGATACTTCAGAAGAAAATAGAATTTTTGTTATATAACCACTACTGGTTCCACACAGCTATGGGTACAACTACTTTTTGCATTGGGGGCAACCGTCTAGTAGATTCTTCCTTGGCAACTACACAGTTGAAACCTGCTCTGAATTATTGTTACTAATTTGACTATTTCAGTGATCATTGAGGTTTCACTGCTTGAGACAGAAAAAAAAGTGAATATAATTAGAAACCCCATAAAACAACAGGAGAGAAAAAAAATTACGTGAAGAAAGCAGTATATAAGATGTGAGGAAATGTACTGCTGCATATTGTGAAGTATACGGCACACTTTTTTCTCTACTGGGGAAACTTTGAAAGAGAATTAAAAAATCAAATGTTTTTATAAAACCTCAGCAGTGAGGTGAAATTTAAGGGCAAATATAAAAAGAGGATGATCGATAATGTTGAGAATTTTTTAGCAGTGTACAGAAGTACTCTGTCTCTGTTTAGAAACCTAACATGAGCCAGCCAACCTTCTTTGATTATGGAATTAGGGGAGAAAGTGAACAGGTTGTTCCTGTAAGTCCTCTCAGTCGCTGACCTGTCTCACCTAAGACACTTCCCACTCTTCTCTAGCCTTGTCTTGCCACAATCCCAGTTCTGGGATGTCAGTCTTGACGCTTTTTTCTCTTTTCTTGTTTCAGGTGGTTTCAGCAGTACCTCACTACTCATGATTTTACTGAGGATTTCCGTGTCCTTTGCTTTGAAGGGCTGTCTGAGATCCAGCCAGAAGGCTGGAGATGAAAAACCTGCTGAAAAGCTGAAGCAGGGAGAGACTATTGGCTTGTTGGATCAAATGGCTGGCTTTGGGTTGGCTATCCTGTAAGGAAAGAACTTGAAAAGTCCTGCTGAGTGAGACTACTTAATGGTACTGGTTGCTGCAGATGCTCTGCAAGGTTCCTGCTGAGCTGACAAGCAAGGGAGGCTACTTTGTTTTCCCCTCTATCCTGGCTGTACTAAGGCAGTGGAATTGTGAAACAGGATTCACAGCAGGTTCTTCATAGCTAAGTGGAACAGGATCTAGAAGCAAAGCCCAGTTCCTGATGTCATATGGGGGAAACTGGAGAGCACCCTAAGTGCTACTGAAATCTCAGAGGTTAATCAGCCTGACGTGAGAATGCTGAGCAGGAAGCTGCCAGCCCTGTGGGAATGCTGAGGAGTGGGAATCTTCAGTCTAGGCTGCACTCAGTTGCCTTTGATACTGTGAAGACTCTACCGAGCACTTATATACCAAATAGACCCTTAGAAAAAAGTCCCAATGACATGTCTTTGAAAAGAATTATGCTTCTAAAAAAGACGGCTTTTCTCCTTTTTTCTGTAACTGCTGTTTTTTTGTTTGTTCAGTTTTTGTTAGTTTTCTTGCACAATGTGGAAGATCAGAATTTTGTTTCCCTTTACCTAGTATTATTCAGCTCAGGATTCCAGGAAAATGTTTTAGATAGCAGAATATGCGTGTGGCTTTAAAGCAGGTGTGCTATGTCAGGATTTGTTTGAAGGTTTGCTTCTCAATTACTTAAAATTGACTAAGACAGGAGAAGACAGAAGGAATAGCAGGCTGTTTTCTATATGTTGTTCTTCCTTTTGGGATAAAGCATATTTGTTTCACCCTTGTTTTAGAGATCATTTTCAGTATATGTGAGCTATTGCTTCAATTGCATACTGATACAGTTTAATGAAAGTCTCTTCATTAATTTTGCAGTGAAATTTTCTTTATACACCATGCCCTGCAGGTTTTTCCCACCCCTGTACATCCCTCTGACTTTCTTTGGTGGTTTAGCATCCTAATGTACCTAGAGGGGCTGCTTGATGTTGTATTCATAGTTACATCTGCAAACAAAATGCATCCTACAAGTTTCTGTACAAGTAAGCACTTTTAGGGTGGATATATATGTGCTTTTTTCTGTCCTTAAAGAGTAGATCACTTCCTTCTCAAATTGCTCATAGAAGTATGTCCCAGTAAACTAGCTTTTATCTGTGCAATCATATGCTTGCGTACTAGGAGCCCTGCTTGCATACACAAGTGGGAACAAAGTGTTCTCCCCCTTCTGGTGTTTCCTACTGATTACTTAAAATTGTTCTCTGAACTGTCTAGAGCCTTCTGAGTTTTCTGCAATATATGGAACTTTGGCACCCTGTTAAGATACCTAAGGACAACTAAGGGGACAATTACCTCGTTCTTTGATTATTTGCATTTAACTTGATAAGCTGAAATTTGCCTCGGCTGTAGGAGGCAAATGTTTCAAACCAACTATAATCATATTGCATTCACACAGGACCAAATTTGGGCATACCTCAGCTTCTCAAATAATTTGCAAAGTAAACGGGCTCATGCTGAAGAGCAGAAAACCAAAGTCTAGTACCAGGAGTGAGCTGTTCCATATATAGAACTTGGGAGAGAAGACCCCCTTGAAAGAGTTGATGCTCAGTGCCAGGGCTGCAGTGTCAGTATGCAGCCTTCACTGTCTCTCCATCCAATAATCGCTTCTGCCAGCTTGTCTTCCTCAACCTCTACCCAAAACTCTTCAGCTTTGAGACAAACTGTTTGACTGACATTGTCAGCTGTCATAATATAGGTGTGCAGTGCCATCAGGAGCACGCTGGCTTAGAATGGCAAGCACTGAAGGAGTTACTGAGAGCTTTGTTCAGTATTTTCCTTTAAAATGTATAGGAGTTGTATACAGGGATATGAATACCATCTGTTGCTCTCTTGAGGTGTGGATTCCATAAATAACTTAGAAAGGACTGCCATTCTGATGCTGTAATTTGAGATATTTCAGCTGCCTGTAAGACCTCTGTATCTTTGTGAGTTTGGGGGACTTTGACCCAGGTTAAAACTTTCTGTTCACATCTGCAAACAGGAATCTTTATTGATCCCTAGGAGCCAACTGGCTGTTTTGGTAAGCAGTGCTGATTATGTTCTGCTATCATATGTCTCTGCTCAGACTGACTGCTACAGACTCTGTGTTAGTTAACAGTGCAGGACAATTAGTTGGATAGATTTGTAGCATGAACAGGTACCAGGAATATTTCTTTATTTTGAAGGGTTCAACTTCACAAGTACCACAGTGTACATCAAGGTGCAGTAAATGGCTGTGGAGCTTTCCAAAAGTGCATTTCTGTTCCAGACCATCTTTCTAGAATGGATGTACCCATCATCTCTTCAGTTAAGATATATCTTGCAAAAAATGCCTTGGTTCTTGAGATTTAGTGACTGAATAAGCAAACCCTTGATTTTTCCTAGCCTCGCAGTGGTTATGTAATTTCATCAGTGCATGGGCAACTGTGAACTGAACATTACATGTGCTTTATCCCATATAATCCTTTAGATTGGAAAAGATATTTAAGATCATCAAGTCCAACTGTAAAACCAGCACTGCCAAGTCCAACACTCAGTTGTTTCCCTAAGTGCCACATCCACATGTCTTTAAACACCTGCAGGGATGGTGACTCATTCACTTCCTTGGGCAGCCTGTTCCAGAACTTGACAACCCTTTTGGTGAAAAATTTTTTCCTAATGATCAACCTAAACCTCTCCTGGCATAGCTTGAGGCCCTCATCCAATCACTTGTTACCTGAGAGAGGAGACCTACCCACAGCTCTCTTTACAATCTCCTTTCGAGTAGTTGTAAAGAGCAATAAGATCCCAGCCCCAGCTCCCTCAGACATGCCTCATCAGACTTGTCCTCCAGACCCTTTACCACCTTTCTTACCCTTTTCTGGGCTCACTCCAGCACCTCAATGTCTTTCTTGTAATGAAAAGTCAAAAACTGAATGCAGTATTCAAAGTATTTTGCCTTGGACCTATGTAATTGAAGAAACTGTGATTCCCTGAGTGTTAGAGAATACAACTATTCCTCCTCTTTCTTTGCATGTTCAAGGTAGCAGTTCAGTTATATGGTTTTACAAACACTGAAATTTGACTTGTTTTACAAAAATCTGCTGGTCTCCATAATGGATTTTTCCTTTCACACAGAGGCTGATGATTGCTCTCAAGTTTTCTGTGTAGTTATGCACTCTTTTTTTCAGTCCTGCTATAGATGTTTTTCTGGGTATCCTTTCCTGAGTTCATCTGGGGAAAGCGTTTAACTCAGTAGAAAGTGTGTGGCAGTTTCATTAGGGAAATTGTGCTTATTCCTTCAGGAATATTGAGGTTCATGGTCAGACTTGATAATGCAATAATGAAAGTTCAGTGTTTTCTGTCTGTGTTCTCTTCTAGATGAATAATCAGCTCACATTAAAAACAGTTGAAGAGAAAAAGCACCAAATTTTCTTATATGTTCACTCCTTTGACTGTCCCAAAAGTTCTTCAGGAAAAGTCCAAGTAGTTGTTTGGGCATTCAACAAAACCTTCAAAAAGTATTAACATGATATATGCTGGAGAACCTTGTAAAAATTTGGATGGTAAATCCTGCCTATGTGAACTGGTTGCTCTCTCTAAAATCCAATTTGAGTGAACCAGTAGGCAAGCAGTATAAATAAATGGGAAATAAAAAAGTGTACTTGCATATAAGTGTCCTGGTTTTGGCCAAGGACATAGTTAATTTTTTACAGTAGCAGTGACGGGGCAGAGCCTGGATTTGTGTGGGCATGGCCAGGACCCAAATATTATTCAATATCATCTTACATCAGTGACAGGGACAGGGGAATCTCTCTCTGGCTTCCAGGAAGAAAGAGCATTCCTTTCCAGTGCTGGAAAAGCATGGCAGGTGGAGGGGCTGTCCACCATTGTTTTTCATTGTGCCTGATGAGCATTTTGGACGTAAATCACCCTCTATTTATACACTTTTGTTATTAGTACTGTTGCTGTTATTATTTGTTTTCACTCTCATTGCTGCTTCCAGTAAATTTTTCTTATCTCAACATTTTGTGCTTTCAGCTGGAGGAGAAGGAAAAGTGGGTGCCTGTGGGAGCACTAAATTGGGAAATTCCATTCCTAAACCACAACAATAGGCTAAAACCACTGTGGATCTAGCTTTAGATGTCTGTCACATTGGAAAGTGAAGTGCTGTCACTCACATTCAATCTCACAATAAGGTTTTAGGAGCTACTCAAAATGTACTCTAATTAACCACAGTCACTTAGTTACAGCTTTTTGTAGGAAGAGAGAATATGTCTGCTTTCCATAAATAGATTTAGTGAGAGGGAAGATAATCTTTGGTATCTTACATGCATCAGTCATATGAATTAGAGGTAAAAGACTAAAGTAAAAATGTTTATTACATTTTTTTTACTTTTAGTCTGTTTTGCCAACGAATAATGATAATGTTCAAACCAAATGACAAAAAATGTTAATCCTCATGGCATGCTGTACATTTTTTAAATTAGTGCAATTATTGGAAGAATGTAAGGGTTATTGTGAGAATATCAGATTAATGAACAGTCAGCATAAAAAAAGACAAGACAAGAGACAGGAGAATTAATACATTATTCTCAAAGACATGTCAGCCCTGAACAAAAGTTGATAATGGAGACAATTGCAAAGACCAGAAGTCTTAGGGTACAGATTGATGGATGGGCCACTGGAGCAATCACTCAGGCATATCTTTGAAGAGGTTGAATCAGAACTTTGTAGTTGATAGAAGGGAGAAGCATAGGACACATAAGATTTCTCATATGTTTCATGGGAAAGAGTTAAAGTATATTTTAGAGGGATTGTGGGATTTCCTTCATCTGCAAAAGACAAACATATTTTGTCTTTACTTCTTTTGGTCAGCAAATAGTTTTGCTCTCTTGAAAATTAGTCTATTTATGATAGAGTGACTTAACCAAACAACTTCTGAACAGCACTTTTATCTGTTATGATGAGCTCATTGCTGTTGTTTGGAAGTAATAGCATTCTGTTTTAGGGTACACTCTCCTTACACTCTGTGAGCACAGTTCAGCAGTAATTAAAATTCTATTATCAACACTATTTTCAGCACAAATGCAGAACATAGCCTCATACAAGCTACTATGAAGAAATACTCTATCACAGACCAAAACAGTACACTGAGGTATAAAAAAGAGGTGATTTCTGGAAAAAAACTTTATTAAACCAGATCCTTATCTTGGTTAAGAGACAATTAAAGACCATATTATCCCTCCAGACAAACCAGAAGAAGGATTCACACCTGAGAGGTCTCTGGTGCCTCTTTCCATAACCAGGCATGAATCATCTCTTACTGCAAAGACATCTGACCTGTTATAATGGCTTTTTTTCTGCGTATTATGCACCATAAAAATGCATCTTAACTTGAACAAAGGGCTTTGATAAAATGTTCATTCATATTCTGAAATTCCTGGCCTGCTGGGAATATGAACACAACAAATTTACATTTGTCTGCACCTACTTCTGCTTAGCAAATTTGCAAGTGATAAAAACCTAAGAAAGACTGATTGATCCACCATGACCGTGCTGACATTCAGAGTGAGTTTTATGGGCTGAAGAAATGGACAAACAGAAATCTTACCAGTTTCAGCAAGTGGAAATGTGAAATCCTGCACCTGTGAAAGATTATTTCCATGCACTGATTCATGCTGGGGGCCAGCTGGTTGGAAGGCAGCTCTGTGGAAAGAGGCCCAGAGGTGCTGATAGACATCAAGCTGAACATGAACCAGCAATGTCCCCTTGTGGCAAAGGCAGCCAACAGCCTCCTGGGCTGCATTAGGAAGAGCATTGCAAGTTGAAGGAAATGATCCTTTCCCTTTACTCAGTACTGACAACACACATGAAGTGCTGTTTCCAGTTCTGGGCTCCCCTGTATAGGAAAGGTGTGGACGTATGGGAGAAAGTCCAACAAAGGACCACAGACATGATTAAGGGACCACAGCATCTCTGATATGAAGAAGGACTGACAGGTGGAATTGTTTAGCCTGGAGAAGAGAGAAGAAAGCTCGGGGGAATCTCTTCAATGTGATGGAATGGAATACATAAGATGGAACCAAACTCAGTAGTATCCATGGAAAGGAAGAGTCAACAGGCTCAATATTAAATAAAAATTCCCAACAAGTTACACCTTTTTTTTCCCCCAACTGTGACAGTAATTGAGCAGAAGCACAGGTTGCCCAGAAATGCTCTGGAGTTTCCATCCTTGGAGATATCCCACATTAGACTGGACATCTGTAGGCATGGACAACCTGCTCCAACTGATCCTTCTTTGAGCACTGAATTGAATTAGACTATTTCCAGACGTACCCTCAAACATTCTGGGATATTGTGATATGTGCTGAGTTTTCTAACAACAAAATACGGGCTCCTCATCTCTTATCATTTCAGAGAGGTTTTTCTAGCTTTGAAAGTCCAAGGGTACACTCTGGCTGATGGTCCTAAAGGTCACCTTGCGCATAGGTGGTTATACAGTTTGTGACACTGCTTTTTAAATATGGTGTGTGAAACAAAATGCAAAATGACATTTTTTTTCCAGAACAGGTAGGAAATCTTCTGTGTTACACAGATTGGTGTCTTAGTTTAAAAGAC